>ML777123.1:47555-82234 GCA_009831015.1 Picea engelmannii
TACACCAAAAATGAAGGAGTTACAAATGTAGCTTGAAGAGATGTTAAAAAAAAGGTATATACGCCCAAGTGTGTCACCTTAGGGAGCCCCAGTTCTTTTTTTGAAGAAGAAGGATGGAACCTTAAGGATGTGTATAGATTTCAAGAAACTTAATAAGGTTACCATAAAGAATAAGTATCCTTTGTCCATAATTGATAATTTGTTTGATCAACTGAAAGGTGTAAGAATATTTTCAAATATTGAATTGATATCATGCTATCATTAAGTAATGATAAGGGAAGAAGACATCAACAAGACAAAATGCAGAACAAGATATGGGCATTATGAATTCACAATAGTTTCATTTGGACTATCAAATGCCCCAACAATTTTTATGTGTCTAATGAATGGAGTGTTAAGGGAATACCTGGAAAAGTTTTTGATTGTGTTCCTAGATGATATACACATATATTATAAATCATAAGAGGAACAAGAACAACATTTAAGAATGGTGTTGCAAGTTTTAAGAGAGCACAAATTATATGCTAAGCTAAGTAAGCACATCTTTTACCAAAAGAAGATTCACTACTTGGGGCATATAATATTTGTAGCAAGGATAGAAGTTGATCTTGAGAAGATAGAGTCCATTAGATGATGTCCAACACCAAAGAATGTGACATAGGTAATATCATTCATGGGTCTTGGTGGTTATTACCGAAGATTCATAAAAGGATTGTCAAAGATTGCAAGTCCAATGACTTCTTTGCAAAAGAAGGGTGTGAAATTTGAATGGACTTCCAAGTGTGAAGAGAGTTTTGAACAGTTGAAGGGAATATTGACAAGTGCACCAATATTGAATATTTTAGATCCAAACAAAGATTTTTTTTTGTGCACCGATGCATGCAAGGAAGGGCTTGGTGGAGTCCTTAGTCAAAAGGATCATGTGGTATGCTATGAGTCCAAAAAATTAAAAGAGAATGAAAGGAATTATGTTACACATTAATTAGAGTTAGCAACCATTGTACATGCATTGAAATTGTGGATACATTAACTTGTGGGTAAGAAATTAGAGCTAAGGAAAAACCACTGTGGTCTGAAGAATTTGTTTGGACAACCAACACTAAATTCTAGAAAAACTAGATGGCTGAAATTTCTGAGTGAATATGACTTTGAAATTAATCACATAAAGGGAAATGAAAATCAAGTGGCCGATGCACTCATCAGGAGAGATCATGAAGTACCTATTTCAACCATTAACATATACATGACATATCTAAAAGATGAAGTTATTGCAACTGTTGTTCCTGAGTCTACACTTAAGGCTATAAAGTGTAGAGTCTAAGCATCTAAAATGAGTGAAAGAAAAGGAAGGGGAAGAAACAACTTCGGGGGATGAAGCTATGGTCGATCTCTGAGTTATCTTTGTCTAGATTCTAAATATTCTTGAATGTTGATATCCTGCTTGATGGTGGACCATGAACATTCAATCTCTGTTTGGGTGGTGGCAGTCTTAAGTATGGTATCAAAAAGATTCAAAGAGATGTTGGTTTGATCTGATAGACTAGGTTTGATGTTGGGTTGTCTTACGACAAGTACAGTCATGGGGAGAACAGATCTTTAAAATAAGGTTGATGTTTTAAAGTGCTTATCTCAACTTTAGATTATACGGGGAAAATTCAGTGAAGCCAATCGAAGGGTTTAACGAAATCGGAAGTCATTTTCCATAACTGAGTTTAAAATCTTGAAACCGAGTGTGAAAACATAGAGCTTTCAATAATGTGGGGCATCAATTTCAGAGGAATCCCATGTTGTAGCAGAAGAAGAAAGGACATGAATACCTTGATGAAATCATATAATGTAGAGATCTAAGTAATTCACAGGTCGTTTACCTGCTAGTAGCCGATACAGAGGAAAAACTGTAAATAACTAGATAACGAGAACCTGATCACCACAGTAGAAGATATACTAAATTGTAGCTAGAACATTCATCAAAGACGTATATGTAAAAAATGGCGTGAAGCATGAAATAGAGAGGAAAAACACATAACTCAATCTTGAAAGAATATGGAGTCTTCAATTCGCTTTGTATTAATCCTGGCTAAAAAGAACTTTCTCTATTACAATCTACCACCGAAAAAAAGCCTCTTGTTCTATTACAATCTCCCTATTATTTAAACAGACTTCTGAACATCTAGAATTCCAATCGTTCTGGAAACCTATCAGTTACAAATGGAAAATTGGAGCATTTCATCTCCTCATATTTTTCTTCCCTCATAAGGGTGGAGCACCTTCCTTTCTCTTCTCCTCCGGCTCTAGAAATAGAACGGGTTGACATCTGTCATTATTTAGCACCAGAAACCTGCCCCTTCTCCTACTCGATGCAAATGACACACCTCTCCACCAACTGGGCTATCAAACTAGAAGGCTCTACTTGGTTTCTTGCCTCAAAGTTGTAACAACTCTTCGCCAACTGTGGCAACCTTTTCCCTACTTGTCGGTCTTCCATGATGATAGAGCATAATTGTAAACTTGGTTGTACTAGCCATTTTTCCACTTGGACCATATCAACCCGTCTTATCTGAGATATATCCACTTTCTCTTTCTCCATGTTTTCTTTGATGTCCAACAAGTGTTTAGCTATATTGATTTTTCCCAGCATCCCAACATTTACTTATCAAGGTCTAGAAAAATTTTACTTATCAAGGCGAATGTTTCCTCACAAGAATTCATCACTTCATTAGCTCTCCCCCTGCTTTCTGATATATTCTGCTCCTGGACCTTCAACAAGATATTACCTCTATTTTGTTCTGCGATGGATAATTTGGAGATTTCGATCATCTCTATCTTCACCGTAGCTATAAAAACATCTTGGAAAGCAACCCGAGCTGCCCCAGATTCTTTTTCCCTCAAAGAAATACTTTCTAACACTTGATCTATCGTCTGAAAGTGGTTCTGAATGGTTCCTACTTTTACAAGCAAGTCTTGTTGAGCCTTTAATACCTTCTGTCATATTTTGACCGCTTGGGATCTGAACATTTTTATGTCTAAAACCCGATTCTTGAAAACATCCAACTTTGATTGTAATTCTATAATTTGTTTCCCCTGTTGGCTTACCTACATTTGGCTAATTTGCGTCGACTGGCGCACCTGCTCAAGGTTGGATCTAAGTTTCTCGATCTCTTGTAGATTGACTATTTGGGCTTGCTCGAGGATTTTTCTCACCTCATCCTTGGCATTTTCTTCAGCAGTAGCCACTTTAGCTTCCAATTTACTGATCAAGAGGTTCTTTCATTTCAAATGGGCCTTCAAAGTTCCAACTGAGTATTGATTGGTTGTATCATAAGCCCCTAGTGTTCCTGCTATCTCTTCTGCAAATTCTTCCTCTTTCACGGCCTTCCCATCTGTCATGATTTTAAATTTTTTAGCCACTATGCCCTCTCTTTGATATAATTCTTGCCTCACCATGACCTTCCTTTTTTTATCAAAGAAAAATTCGCTAGGAGGTAGCTCCTCTACAGAAATGGGCATTAGTTATTCATTAAAAATCCACCCCGCATCGGGATTCCCCTTTGTGAACTGTAAGGGTGTGATAATAGCAATCGGACTGCCGACTTCCTTGGATGGTTGTTTCGGGGTAACATTTGTGACCGACTTGTTTGACATGAGCTATGGTGAGTCGCCCGATCCTTGCGAGGGTATCTCTGCTTGACCTTGGACCTGCTTGCCTGGCGTACCCTTTTTGGGGTTTCCTTCCTATTTGTAGGGGACTTTGGATCCTTGCTCTGAGGTTCCAGCCTCCCTATTAGGACTCGAGTTCTTTTCACCTTTGGCTTCCATCTGTTGTGTAATTGGAAGCTTTGGAGCTTCACCCTGTAAAATCTAAGTGAGACAACTCCACCGATGCTCCTGGAATTTCAAGAAATCGACCATATCTCTAGGTGGAAGGGCTTGAATCTGATTTAGGACTTCAGATTAGGACCTTGCACCCCAAAATATTACATCATGAGGGGAATCCTCATGTTCATATCTCTTTAGGCCACAACTCGCTAGGTGATTTCTCACAACCTTACTAGGGTCGTGCTTTTTGAACTCAATATCCATCAGCTTCATTTCTTCTAAAACCGTAGCCTCGGCTTTGGCATGGCCAAAAAATAACAAGGAATATGCACCAATATGAATGGGGAAGGATGACCATACCTTTTTTGACACTCCTTTGAGCTCTTTGCTTATTCCATCGAGCAAAGTCTACCTGGCGATCTCACGACACAATAACTTATCTGGTAAGAAAAGCTGTAGAGAATATGGAGGAACAGAGGTGCCAAAAACCCTGATATATGAAAACTCTGCCTCTATATACCAATCTGCCACGTTACTCAGGTTGGTCGTGATGCTATCCAAAATCCTGGGTGGCAGTTGACCGAAGATGGTGACATGCAATGGCACCATTACTCAATTGAAGATCTTTTATATGTATTCTTTGGCTTTATCCTCCCAAAGCTTCAAGTGGTAGACATGAATAGGATCTGTATTAGATGGAACCCAGCTCTAGTTCATTAGTGGGAAGGGTGTCATGAAGCAGATGGTATCCATGATGTAAGCAGACATAAAGAAAGAAGTTGCTTTCTTACTTGCATTCTGTGCTCGATATTCGGTAATTCGACTGGTCAGACTGTCAGACAATAGTTTGGACAAGTCGAAGGAGAAACCCTCAGTGACTGTATGAATGAGTGGCACCCATGGGAGGAAAAAATGGGTAGTGTATTCCTTCCCATACAACCTGCAAGTCAACATCGCTATGTACTTGAATTTTGGCTCCAAGGAAGAGATTGAATAGATCTCGTTAGTATCAGCCCTAAATTTTGCGAGGTGTGAGACTCAATCTTTGATCAGATCGGATAAAATTTTTACATACTGCTCGCACTCCTTCTTCTTGAAACCTTCTAGAAATTCAACATTGTGAGTAAGGTTTGGTGTGGGTGACAATTTATACATTGCCTGCAAATGTTTTGGCCTGAAAGTCCCAATCGTCACCTTTTGTTCACTGATAATCATCCTGGTCGGGATTTCCACATGGTCCAACGCCCACCTGATCATATCAAAATAGGGAAGAAGTTGGGGCCTCACCACTATTTTTTGCATCTCTTCTTGAGCGACGATTTTGTATTTGGTTGATAAGTCATCCTTCTCGTTGTCGCTAGAATCATCCAAACAGTTTACCGACTCGGATTGCAAAATGTTGGAAATGTATGACCATGTCTTGACAGAATTAATACTTCGGGGTGAGGTATCAGAAACAATGTATGAACCCTAACCTAAACTCTCAGCAGCTGACTTGGGAATTTTTCATGGAGACATGATAGAGAAATCTGCAACTGGACCACCTGTCAAAAAAATTGAAAATCACAAACAATGGTTATCCTGGTAAAATGGCTATGCACGCAAATAGAAATGAAAACTGAAATAGTGATGGAAAAACTCTCTATCTTGGTCATTTAAACACCTAGTTTCCTTGCCAACAGAACTCTCAAATCTCTTAATAGAAATATTTATAAGTAAAAACGAGATCCTACTATCTTTCACCTCACTGCAATTCAAATAAATGCCATAAATGCTTGACAAGTCGTAACATTGGAAATCATAGGATCATTCAAGATTTCATCCATAAACCGCATGTGTTAAAGTTTATTTAAGGTGAAAATTAATCTGGTTTAGTTCTTTCAAATTGGTGTACTTAGTTGCTAATCCCCTTTTCGGCACTCATCACATCAGGTGTTTTCGCTCCTAGCCACTGAACCTTAAAAACCCGAAAACGTGATGGTGCAAGGTAACAGATTAGATGTGATTTGACTTAAGCCTTTTAATTAATCCATGCTTAATTAAAGGAAATCATGACTTCATGTATCGGGTCTACGAAGGTGTTTCCCTTTGGGGAAACAATCGTTGAGTCGCGAAATCATGATAGTGACTAACTAGGGTTTAAAGTGACTTGTCCTTGATACTAACTTGGGTAACTTTAACACCACTTCGCGACTTCGTGAGTCGGAGCCTTGAGAGACATCCAACACGTAACTTCGGAGAGAGAGGGTACAAGGCACTAAGCAATGATAAGCCCCACTTAGTATTTTAGTAGTGGTGATTTAAACTTAGGAAGGTTTTCGCCATTTCACACATCGGGATACTGCGATCTTAGGGAGGGAAAACACGAAACAGACGAAGTCTCGAAAACCAACATTTTTGGGCTTAAGAATAACATTTCATGTATTAAGAGAAAGGAGGCTCCAACAACACCAACAAATTAAGATCAAAATTATTTAAAAATAAAATAGACATTATAAAGATGTAATTTTCAACATAAATTTAATTATTGTGAGCTGAAAGAAGATGAAATTCTCATGTACAAAAGTAAGATGTATGTGTCGAATTCCAGTGAGATGAAAAACACGGTGCTGGAAGAGATGCATAATGTGCCATATGCAAGGCACCCA
This sequence comes from Picea engelmannii, assembly GCA_009831015.1. Taxonomy (NCBI): domain Eukaryota; kingdom Viridiplantae; phylum Streptophyta; class Pinopsida; order Pinales; family Pinaceae; genus Picea; species Picea engelmannii. Next base: position 54,020 of record ML777123.1, read on the forward strand.
AGATATCATAAAACAATTGCAACAGTAAGAAACCAATAATTTTGGCCAGGAACGAAGAAAGAAGTGGCTAATTACATAGCCAGATGTCTAGAATGCCAAAAGGTAAAGATAAAACATAGACACCCAACATGTTTTCTACAACCATTTCCCATTCTGAAATGGAAATTGGAAGTTTTCATGGTTGATTTTATTACTAAGCTTCCTATAACAATAAAGAATCATGATTCCACCATGGTGGTGGTGGAAAAATTGACTAAAGAAACACATTTCATTCCAATAAAGAATACACACAAGGAAACAAATATTGCAGAAATTTATATGAGAGAAGTTGCTAGGATACATGGAGTGCCTAAGGCAATAGTTTCAGAAAAAGACCCAAAGTTTACTTCTAATTTTTGGAAGGGTTTGTTCAAGGGATTTTGGACAAATTTAAATCTTAATACAACATATCATCCAGAGTCATATGGGAAAACATAAAGGACTAACATGATAATTGAGGACATTCTTAGAATGTACGTGATGGATCAACCATCAAAGTGGGAAGAGTTTATCCATTTAGTTGAATTTGACTACAATAATGGGTATCAGGCCTCATTGAAAATGAGTTCGTTTGAGGCATTGTATAGAAAAAAATGTAACACACCAGTGAGTTGGGATAATCCAACAGACAAAGTAGTTGTTGGGATAGAATTGTTAAAGGAAATGGAAGATCAGATGGAAAAGATAAAGCAGAATTTGAAGTCTTCCTAGGATAGGAAGAAAGTTTATGCAAATAGGAACCGACTTTTTAGATATTTTAAAGTGGGAAAACATGTGTTCTTAAAAGTAAAGACAAAGAGAAGTTTGCTAAGAATAGGAATTTTCCTGAAGTTGGTAGCAAGATATTGTGGGACTTTTAAAACATTAAAAAATATAGGGCTAGTTGCATACATGTTATATTTTCCTGCATCCATGAGAGTGCATAATGAATTTCATGTGTCATTGTTAAAGAAATATGTGCCTAATACTAACCACATAATTTATTGGAATGTGATCCAGGTGGAGCACGAAGGGGATTTCCAGGTGGAACCAGTTCACATCCTGGATCAAAAATTCAAAGTGATAAGGAACAAATCCATAGGGATAATAAAGGTTCAATGGACCTGCTATGATCTCGAAGATGCTACATGGTAGCATGAAGAAAACATGTGGGTGGAATACCCAAAATGTTTTGACAGTTTTGAAGAAGACAAAATGCAATACTCCGTTTTGAGCAGCTAGAGTTTCAGAACCACATCTCAGAGTCCTGGAAATCTGTGCTGGGGACCTTGATAAAAGAATGTCTCATTCCTTGGGTTAACCTTGAAAAATGGATGGTACATCCCATGGTTTATCCATGATAAATGAATGGTGCATTCCTTGGGTCGACGAGTTGAGAGAAACATGAGATTTTTGTTGGAGATGTTGTTGGAATTGTAAAATTGCAGAATTTTATTTTCTAAGTATTGTGATGTAAATTTGCATACATGTATATCAACATAGAGTGCACCAAGGAAAATGCACAATTGTGGGGGAGGGGGAATGTAACATCGCCAATATAGTTCCTATTTTAATTAATGATCATGTAGATATAATATGTGGCTACGGCCAAGAGATGTAATATGAAAATTGTATTTATATGTTTTATTAATAAAATGTTAAGCCAACTGCTAAGGGGACATGGACAAGATATGGGGGTTGAATGAATCCACAAGAAAGGGGAGTTTCTAAGATAACGACCAAGAGGGGACCAAGGGGGAATTACCCATGTATAATGATTTGAACCATTTTCCTAAATTGATATTTGTATATGAACCTTCCCATTTCAAATTGATTGTTTCCAAAAGCCAATCATTAAATACATGTAAGGGGGTGGGTGTGAGTGGTCACATCCCAAATTTATTGGGAACATGGGGGTTGAGTACAATCAACTTGGGGAAGAGTGTGAGTTAAGAAAGGCAAGCCAAAGAGTGGAAATTCGTAGGGGTAAGAGGGAAACATTTTTTTGGATTTAAAGGGGTGCACGAGAGAAAGAAATAGAGCATGAAGCTGATGCATCCATGGCAGGATAATTATAGATAAATATGGAGTGTAATGTTGGTTGTGAAGCCTGATTATATTTCTGATTCAAAGATTTGTTTCAGACATGCTTGAACCCCATTCCCTAATGGGGGGGTGTGTGGGGGATTTCCCCCCCACAAATGTTGCTAGGGGATCTAGGGGGGGCAACGAAAATTTTTGTAGGGCCCCCCTGGCGGGGGATTCAGGAGTAGCGCCCTCGAAGTGAAATATTGGAAAAAAATTCCTTGTAAAATATTGTAATTTTGTAGTCAATCTGGACTATTCATTATAAGGTCAGATATCTGACAGTAGAAGTTGGTTTTAGGGATTTTTTCCCTAGAAGAAAACCCTCTTTTATGAGGGAATAAAATTGTGGTTGAGTATGTGTGTGATTATTGAATTCCGAGAGAGGACATTGTAAGAGAAAGAAGAGAAAGTTACAATAGGTGTGTTGTAGGTTGTATCCCTTTCATTTTGTTGGATAATAAAAGGGAAGGACCTGGATATTTCTTTGGTGGACGTATCCCATACTGGGTGAACCATGTATATGTGTGTCTCTATTATATTGTGTATCTTATATGTTTTATTTCTGCATTTGTTTTATTTTATTGATCTGTGATCCTATTTTTCTAACAACTAGTATCAAAGCGAAAGGTAACTCGTAGGAAAAGAGGGTTCCTGGTTCGAGTGGGAGCAATGGAGGAAGATGGAAAGTTTAGGGTCAAGAAATTTAACGGCCAAAACTACTAGTTATCGAAGATGTAGATGGATGATTATTTGTATAAGATGGATCTATTCCTACCATTAGGTGGAATAGAAAAGAATATGACGGCCATGAAGGACGAAGAATGGGAGTTTCTTGATAGAAAGGCACTAGGAATGATACGATTGAGCCTGGTAGCGTCGATGGATTTCAATATTTAAAAATAAAAGACAACGAAGGAGTTGATGGATGCATTGGATAAATTGTATTAAAAACCCTCGGTTTCCAATAAGGTATTTATAATGAAGAGATTATTTAATATGAATATGTTAGAAGGTGGGTCTATTGTAGATCATTTAAATGAATTTAATACGGTTACTAATCAACTGAGTTCTGTAAAAGTGGACTTTGATAATGAGGTCAGGGCTCTTCTAATCTTGCGCTCATTGCCATAAAGTTGGAACGACTTGGTCATGGTTGTAAGTAACTATGTCTCTGGTTCAAACACTCTAAAATTTGATGATGTTGTTGGTTTTATCCTTAGCGAGGAAATGCGATGGAAAAACATAGGTAAGACATCAGGTAATGTGTTAAACATGGAGAATATGGGAAGACAAAAGGATAGAGGAAAGGGCTCAAGGAACCGTGGGAATTCTAGGAAGGGAAGATCCAAATCCATACTAGGAAAGATAGAGTGTTGGAATTGTGGGAAGAAAGTACATCTGAAGAAAGTCTACAGATCTCCAAAGAAACAAAGAGATGGACAACAAGAGAAAAATCAAGAAGCAAATGTAATAGGTGATGTGTTACAATATGCTTTGATTCTTTCTGTAGATAATATTTCTGAGTCTTGGGTAGTAGATTCAGGGGCTTCATTTCATGCCACACCCCATAGGAAACATTTTCTAGATTATGTTCAAGGTTCATTTGGACAGGTTCATTTAGGTGATGATGCACCATGAAAAATTGTTGGAATGGGTAAGGTACAAATAAAGAAAAAGAATGGAAACCAATGGTTATTGAAAGAGGTAAGACATATACCAGATCTAATGAAAAATATAATTTCAATAGGGCAGTTGGTAAGTGAAGGTTGTATATCTATATTTACAGATAAGACATGGAAGGTCACCAAAGGATCACTGATGATAGAAAAAGGAAAGAAGGTAGGTACATTGTATTTATGTACTGGTAATACTAATTCTTCTATATCTTTAGTTTCTACAGGAGTGGATAAAACACTGTGGCATCATAGGATTGGACACATGAGTGAGAAGGGGATGTAGATACTTCACAAAATAAATAAAAAATCCAGATCTTAAACAATTTGATTTGGATTTATGTGAGCATTGTTTTTATGGAAAACAAAAGAGAGTCATATTTCTCAGAGTCGGAAAAGAAAAGAAGAGTGAAATGTTACATCTTGTGCATACAGATATATGGGGACCATCTCAGGTATCATCTCTTGGTGGCTCTCATTATTATGTTACTTTTATTGATGATGCAACTAGAAAAACTTGGGTTTATTGCATTAAAAAAAAATATGATGTTTTTGATACTTTTAAGAAATAGAAAACTTTGGTTGAGAATGAGACATGAAAAAGGTTGAAGTGTTTCAGATCAAACAATGGAGGTGAATATTGCAGCAAGGATTTTGATGATTAATTTTCATACCATGGGATCTGTAGAGAAAAAACAGTTCAAAGAACACCACAAGAAAATTTTGTATCAGAAAGGATGAAGAAAACAATCATGGAGCGTGCAAGGAGTATGAGATTGCATGTAGGGTTTCCCTTACAATTTTGGGCAGATGTTGTATATATTGTTGTTTACTTAATATAATTTATTTGGATGGTGGAATTACAGAAGATGCATGGATAGGTAAAAAGGTAAACTATTCATTTTGAATACTTTTAGTTGTGAAGCATTTTCCCATATTGATAAAGAAAATACAACAAAGCTTGAGGCAAAATCCAAGAAGTGTACCTTTATTGGATACAATGTTAATGGTTTTGGTTATCACTTATGGGATTATGAAAATCAAAAAATCATTAGAGTAGATATGTCACATTCAATGAGAAGGTCATGTACAAACATCAATTTTAGGGAAAGAAATAGGAAAAATACAAACCATAATACACAGTGCTTGATGAGATCACTGAAATACAAATTCCAAAGGTACCATAAAATCAAAATGTACAACAACATGAGAAACAAGTACCTCAAACTCCTACAAGTGTTGTTAGAATATCTACCAGGTTAATTAGACCCCATGAACGATACTCTCCTTCATTGTATTATTTATTGTTGACTGATTCTGGTGAACCATAATGTTATGAAGAGGAAATACAGGTAGATACTAAAAAGAAATGGGAGTAAGGCATGAAAGAGGAAATGATTCCTTGGTAAATAAATAGACTTGGGACTTGGTTCAATTGCCTCTAGGAAAAATGGCATTTCATAATAAATGTGTTTACAGGTTGAAGGACGAAGATGGAGGAAAAAAATGGTACAAGGCTAGACTTGTTTTAAAGGGGTTGCACAAAATAAAGGTATATATTTTGATGAAATGTTTTATTCTGTTGTTAATATGAATTCAATTAAGACTATTTTAAGTCTTATGGCAGTAGAATATTTGCATCTTGAACAGTTAGATGTAAAAATAAATTTTCTCCATGGGGATTTGGAGGAAGAGATTTAATATGCAATAGCCATAGGGGTATGAGGTCAAAGGAAAGAAGAATTTGGTATGCAGGTTAAAGAAGAGCTTGTATGGCCTAAAGCAAGCTCCAAGGCAGTGACATTTGAAGTTTGGCATGTTTATGATAGAACAAGGTTATAGTAGATGTCATTCTGATCATCGTGTTTATTTTAAAAGGATAGAAAATGGAAGCTATGTTATCTTACTATTGTATGTAGATGACATGTTTGTTGCGGGGTCTAATATGCAGGATATAAATGTACTCAAGAAGAAATTAGCTAATTCATTAGTGATGAAGGCTTTGGGTGCTGCAAAGAAAATCCTTGGTATGAGAATAACAAGAGATAGGCAAAATCACAAATTGACATTGTCTTAGGGTGAGTACATAGAGAAGGTGTTGGAGAGGTTTAGAATCCATAATGCAAAACTAGTTAGTACACCTTTGGCCAACAATTCAAAAGTAACTAAGGAAATGTGTCCCAAGACACATGAGGAGATAGAATACATGTTCGGGGTCCCTTATTCATCAACAGTTGGCATCTTGATGCATGCGATGGTTTGCACAAGACCAGATATTGCACATGCAGTGGGAATTGTGAGCATGTATATGAACAATCTAGGTAAAGAACACTGGGAGGCAGTAAAGTGGATTCTTAGGTATTTGAGAGGTACTGCTACTCATGCATTATGTTTTGGAGCTTCATACATTCCTCTACATGGATATGTTAATTCAGATATGAGAGGTGATAAATATAACAGGAGGATCACCACAAGGTATTATTTTAATGTAGGTGGAACTGCAGTAAGTTGGATTTCAAAACTACAAAAGGTTGTTGCACTTTCAACAACAGAAACAGAGTATGTTGATGCTACATAGGCTAGTAAAGAAATGATTTGGTTACATAGGTTTATGGAGGAATTGGGAAATACGCAAGAGAATAACAAGTTTTATTGTGATAGTGAGAGTACCATTCATATGCAAAGAACTCAACCTTCCATTCAAAGACTAAGCATATACAAAACAGGTACCATTTCATACGATTCATCTTGGAAGATGGAAATTTAAAGTTGGAAAAGATACATACTAGCCAGAATCCTGCAGACATGTTAAAAAATGGAGTAACCAGGGATAAATTGAGTTCCTGATCAGTTTCAGTTGGTCTTCAAGCATGAAGGTGAAGATGAGAAATTTTCCATGTCCAAGGTGGAGTATAATCTAGCAGGTACAACAACAATGGAGTTTCTTTGATCAATCTCCAAGTGGGAGATTGTTGGTTGTGGAGCCTGATTATATTCTTGATTCAGAGGTTTGTTTCAGTCATGCTTGGAACCCATTCCCTAATGGAGGGGTGTGGGGGGGATTTCTCCCCCACAATTTTTGCCAAGGGGGTCCCCAAAGCGAAATATTGGGAAACATTTCCTTGTAAAATACTGTAATTTTGTAGCCAATATGGACCATTCATTATAAGGTCGTAGATATGACAGTAGATGTTATTTTTAGGGATTTTTTTACCTAGAAGGAAACCCTATTTTATGAGGGAATTTTATTACGACTGAGTGTAGTTAATTCTTTGTCAAGGTTTTAACTACTTTATATATTCATCAAGGGCCCCACTACCCATGCTAGAGAGAAGTGCCACGTGGTGAAATACTAGAAGAAGACATGTGGCCCAATATGAAAGGTGACACATGTCATGTTCTAACTGGCATTTGTATCTTCTAAAGGTTCTTAACTAACTGACATGTGGTACACATCCCATGTGTCTACGTCATCCCCGGTGTCGTCAACATTCCACGTCACTTTGGGACATCAGGATTCAGGGCTTTGGGATATTTCACACTAGCACACCCCAATTCTCTCAAACATCAAACTATGAATAAGTTGATATTATAAGACGTGTCTCCTTTTATGAATGGTCCAGATGAAATATAAACTTCGGGATTGCAAGAGTTTTCACTCTATCACACCTTGTTTCTCCCGAATGTCGAATTCCCTAACAAGCCAATCTGTCGACACATGTTTCTTTTGACGAGTGGTCCAGATTAAATCCAGACTTTGGGACTTCGAGAGTTTTCACCTTAGCACACTTTGTTTCTCCCGAATGTAGAATTCACGAACGACTATGAGATCTATGGCTCACAACCACCCACACGAAGATCTGATGATTGAGATCTATTTTTCACCATTGTGCCTTACCTTCTTTTCTTTTCTTGATCTAACGACTTCGATCTATCCTTGGTAAAATCCAACGGCAAGCACTTCTCCCTAGATCTATGGTGTAGATCCCCTTTGGGACTTCGGAACTTCGGGCTTTGACCCGTTTTTCTCTATAACACATAAATTTCACTGAAGTTGTGAAGTACGAAGGACTTGGAGGTTAAATCTCATGCACTTTTTTCTAGATATGACGGCTGGAAAAATTTTCCTTTCCCCCTGCGCAGATCTTACATCCTGATTCAAACCTTGTGGCCCAACACAATAGTTGTTGTGGCTTCTTTCACTGTTGCCATTCCATAAGCCATTATACCTCCTTAGCTTCATAACATGACCAAGGTATTCTCTTGGCACCCAGGGGTGCTCTTAACTCATATTTTTCCTATTTTTACAACAATTCACTCTGAAACCTTTGTTTCATTAACCACTTACACGACCCATCCAGGCTCAGTGTTGAAACCATGGGATTTGATACCAATTTGTAACATCCCTGACCACCCAAGTTGGGCCATCCTACTCTAGAAAACACTCTTATACCAATTTGTAACGTCCCCAACCACCAACAAGTTGGGCACGTACCTCAATCAAAGCTCTTTTGCGGAAATAATCACATATAACTCACTAGGAAATGAAAGAGATAATATGGAAACATACATACAATGAAACACATGATATTATTACACAATCACATACATGTACTTAAATACATCATTTAACCATTAGGCACATACAATATACTTATCTCTTAATTGAAGTAAACCAACTACATGCAGACCTTCCACGAACCTCCCAACCTTAGACCACACTGCTCGTCACTCTTAGCAGTGGGTCACCCCCAAGCTGGGACTAAACTCCACCAGGCAAAGGATTCCTAGGCTAGGAAGGGACAATAGGAAGTTGTATAGTACAACAAGAAAGATTTCTTCCAAGGATCCACTTACACCCACAACTCACAAAGTCTCATTCCCCACATGCCTGTCCCACCCCAGGAGTATACACCTTCACTATCCCACAGTCCATCGTCTACTGCACCTCCTTTTTTGGGGCTTCAACAACAGGTCAGATCAAGAATTCTCAAATCTATGTAGCTTATACTGGAATACCTCCAGGAGAACTCACTTCCTCAACACACTCTCTCATATGGGGAGAGTTTCTCACAAGCCTGACAACCTTCTTCTTCTATCCACGATCCTGATAGCCTGCTTCTTCTATCCACAAGCCTGACAACCTTATTCTTTTATCTACAAGTCTGACAACCTGCTTCCTCACTCCCTCTCTTAGATAACCAGTAGTAGCTCCGATGAACCCCTTCATAATTTAGCTAAGGTACATGTATGTTGGTCATTTCATAAATGCACATGATATGGCTCAATGCCGGCAGGTTCTAGAGGTGTGTGTGTGCAGGTTTCATAGGTTGTAGAGGTCAATGAAGGAGGGACAAAACATGGTTGTTCATGGGAATGCTCAGTATCATTACCTGCATGAGTGGGGAGAATGGAGAGGAATGGCGAGTGAACCCCTTCAATGATGGATTTCCCCCCCCCCCATAAAACTGCATGCGCCCAGGTTGACACATGGCTCTCATGGGAGCTCCTCCCTCTCCACTTGGAGTTCGTTCCCCTTTTCCCAAAAGAACTTAGGATATCAGGGGTTATTTCCCAACTTTATTATTTTCAATAAATACATTATAATATCCCCTTGGGTTAAGCCCTCAAGCTTAGCCCCTTTCCCTTAGCCTCTCATCCCCCTTCCCTTACCTAGCCTAGTGGAGCTTAGTCCCCCATAAATCTTTCTTCGTGGTCGGTCTACACGTAGTGATGTTGTTATATTAATAATATGAATATTTACATGTATATATATAACATGCTCCTAGCCTTTAACATATAGGCTCTCTGACCTAATAAACACATAATCCTACCAGCTTAAAATTACTTGGCTCACCAGCCTACAAAACATGTTACATTCATAATTACAACTGGGGCTCGGCCTTAGGATATTACACCTGTGAGACACTCCTTCTACAAATGTAACCAAACTTTGTCTCCAAATTGAAATTGGTGTGGTACCCAGTGTTGATCATGGCACTGCTTTTACTTAGAGTTAGATTTCTACAAAATCTCATGGACCTGTTGGTAGATGTGTTGAATCCACTCAACGAATATGGTGGCTTTGTCAGTCTTAGATTGAACATGGGAAGAGTTTGTCTGTGTGGTTACAAGAGGTAGTGAAGCATCAATGGGACCCAAGGGTTGGAATCCCATCCCCACCTAAAATGGGCTATGGTCGATGGATTTATGGAGAGCCATGTTTTAATTGTGTTGAACATATGGGAGGCTCTCATCCCATGTATGATCCAAAATGATCTTTTAAATACTTGGCTAAGTTTTAAGCATGTGTTAAATTACCATTCAAAAAATTAAATTTTTAAGGAGGTTTTAATGAAAGAATGTTGCATCCATCTTAAATAATACAGAACAAAAAATAGACATAAGGAACAACAAACCATAACACCAAGATTGATAACGGAGTTTGGCAAGGTTGTCTATGTCTCCAGGCCTTTGTCTCAGTGGGGGATGCTTCTTTATTAATTCTTCAATGCTATAAAAGTACATAAAATAGATCTCTGACTAGCTCAGCTATGTTCTTCTCTTCCTCAGAAACCCAATACAATAGACGACACTGAAAAATGTTGAGTGTAACTCCTGGAATAATCCTCCAAAGTTTTCTTGGCTCATTGGTTTTTCCTGGATAAAGTGAATTGTTCAGCATAATTTGACATAATACAACCTCTTACTGTAGTGGTAAATATTTGGTTTAAAAAGAAGTGGTCTAGGGATTAAATCCCAACAGACCCCACTCATTTGGCATAGAAAAACCTCAAATCTCATGATTTGTGGCCATAATATATAGAAAAAAGATTTAAATATGCTTAAAATAACCATATCCAAAGTATTGAACAACTGTATGAACTGTATGGTGCACACATATTGAGCAGCCCCTAATCATAGCGCCTTTTTATATGGTAATAAAACCATAAATTACACATAAGAGTGCGCATCATGTCATTTTATGGTGGAATCAACCCTAACCTAAGGTTTCGAACCCACTTTTTGTTTCCTTTTGAAATACATGGTCAACACCATATAAACACCATATAATATAAAATAAGCAAAAGATACGGTTCATGGGATTCGATTTTTTTAATGAGGATATGAAACATATGGTCTGGCATAAAGTATGGGATTCATGCCCTTTTTAATGGGTTACTACTACCATATAATCTCCACTTTATAAATTTAATTTGTGACATGATTTTAATTAATTTGCCACATGATTTTAACCAATAATATATAGCCACATCACCTGATTTTAATAAGTAATATACAACCACCTCACCTTCCACATGTCATTCTGTCACGTGTCCTACCCACAGAATGCCACATGTCCAACTCTACCATTGTCACATCACCCTTTAACTAGTTTGATTTTTTTTTTACTATTTATGCAAAACTTCTTAATGTGATAACTTTCGCATATGATGTCAGATTTACAATCCATTTGCGTCGACATAAAGATTTCGATGAGCACTACACGATCATGTCATTTTATAGAGAATTAAAAAAAAATGATTTTTGAGCCTTTCTGGATCCATTTTGGATCATTCCTCCCCACTAGGACCTTTTGGTCCTCCAAAAGGATATTAACTAGTCATCAAGTGTGGGATAGGCCACCCGCCTTTTCCTTTGTCTTTAAACTCTGTCATGTGCCCCTGTCACATCATAATCAATTGCAAAACAACCATGACAACTGAAAGCATATTGTTAGCCACTTGAAATCGTTCACATCTTACTGAAGCCACTACCATCCATGTTGAAAACATTAGCAATGATAACATCAAAAATATGACTGCAAATGAGCTAATATGTTTGATGTGCTTGCATGACATTAGCTTGTCTTGAAGAAAAGTATGATTGAACTTCCATTCTACAATCATCTCATGTTCATGCTTAAGATCAATTGTTTTATTTGGCACGATTATAGGTGTGTTTCTTGCATAAGTTGCCTTCCTTAATTGTTCCATTGTTTGAAGAGATTGATTTTCTTTTAAGTGATGAGCATGTATAACATATTCATTGCCTTATTTGATTAAGTGATATTGATTATTTTCCCTGTAGAAGATTTCTTTGTGATCATACAAATAAGGATTTCCTAAGACCATTCCACATTCATTAAGTGGCACCACATCACACGTTACCTCATCCACAAACTTTTATGAAATTGCAAACTTTAAAGTGCATTGCTTTGTTATGTGCAATTTATGATTGTTTCTTATCCATTTAAGTGAGTAAGGTTTATGATGCATCTTAGTTTTTAATCCCAATTGTTTAACCACTTCCTATGAAATCAAGTTAGAATGAGATCCACTATCTATCAATGTATCGATCTTGGTATGTTTCATTATCACCCTTATGTGAAACAACTTGCATCTAGAATCATATCCATCACCAATTTTACATGTCAAACCAATTGTTGTGATCTTAGTCTCATCACCTGAATCATATCCCAAGTCTGTTGGTCATGTTGTTGCTGCAACTATTTGCCTCCCTTTCCTTTCTTTGAACCACTTTGGTCTCTTCTATGGGTGCAATTGCCAACAATGGTCATCATCGTGCCCTTCTTTCTTGCAATGCATGCAAGAGAGATTCTCTTCCCTTCTTGTCATTGAATTTGCTTTATTTCCATTCCCTTTTCTTTTTCCCTCTCTCCTTGAAGAAGATTCCCTTGATACACCAACTGTTGTTTTCCTTGCGTCAATGTATTCTTCTTGAACATAAACCTCATCAAGATTAGTAGGTCCAAACATAAATACAATGTTACAAATATGTGCAGGTAAACCTCCTATTTTCTTCATAAAAGTTTTTTGGGTATGTAATGGAATATTTAACATTAATGCAATCTTACGAAATTCATCTATGTATTCTTGCACTGTTTGTACCTTTATTAGTTTAAGACCTTGACATTCAATTAAAGCCTTCTCTTTATAACCCAAAGGACAAAATTACTTTCTAAGTGAAAAAACAAAATCTTGCCATGATGGAAATACATTACCCACTTTTTGTGTGCCATTTTGCAACTTACTCTGCCACCAGATGAGTGTTGTGCCTGCAAGATGAAGCAATGCCAACTTGATTTGGGTTGTCTCATATTTGATTTGTTGGAAATTACAATAAAATTTCATCTGTCTGACCCAGTTATCAAGCCTCTCAGCATTGAATTCACCATCATACATGGGCAATTCAAATTTCACATCAAGCTTAAGTAAAGGCATATCATGTTTATGTTTATGGGAATGTTTTCTTGCAATGTATTTGGAACTTGTACTTGAAGAAGAAGAAGCTGATGGATAAGAAGGAGGTGAAGGAGGAGGTTTAGCAGGATCCTCTCCTTCTTCACTTTTGTCTTTTTTAGAATATTATGCTTGGAAAAGCCTCTTCCATTCCAAGTACTCCTCATATAAGACCTTTACCATCTCAAACATGGTGAATAAAGGTTTTTGCAACTTGATTTTGTGTTGAGACATGCCTTCTTTCGATGCCATGTCCTAACTTTGACAAGTCCTCTTTCTCGATCCAATCTCTGGATCCCCTTCTACAAGATTTCCTTCACCACGATTCAAATTTTCCCTGGTAATCATGCAAACTCAAAAACCAACTATCAACCTGCTCTCATACCACTTGATCTGAAATGATCTTTTAAAGACTTGGATAAGTTTTAAGCATGTGTTAAATTACCATTCAAAAACTTAAATGTGTAAGGAGGTTTTAATGAAAGAATTTTGCAGCCATCTTAAACAATACAGAACATAAAATAGACATAAGTAACAACAAACCATAACACCAAGCTTGATAACGGAGTTCATCAAGGTTGCCTACGTCTCTACGACTTTGTCTCTGTGGGAGAGGATTCTTTATTAATTCTTCAACTCTCTAAAAGTACATAAAAAGTACATAAAATAGATCTTTGACTGGATCAACTATGTTCTTCTTTGCCTCAGAAACCCAATACAACAGACGACACTAAAAAATGTTAAGTGTAGCTCCCGGAATAAGCCTTCAAAGTTTTCTTGGCTCGCTGGTTCTTCCCCAATAAAGTGAATTGTTCTACATAATTTGACATAATTTGACCTCTTGCTGCCGTGATAAAAAATTTGGTTTAAAAATAAGTTATCCATGGATCAAATCCCAACACACCCCACTTCTTTGGCATAGAAAAAGCTCAAATATCATGATTTGTGGGCATAATATATGGCAAAAAGATTTAAATATGCTTAAAATAACCATATCCAAAATATTGAACAACTGTATGAACTATATGGTGTGTGCATATTGAGCAGCCCCTAGTCATAATTCCTTTTTATACGGTAATAAAACCATACATTACACATAAGAGCACACATCGTGTCTTTTTATGGTGGAATCAACCCTAACCTAAGGTTTTGAACCCACTTTTTGTTTCCTTTTGAAATACATGGTCAACACCATATAATATAAAATAAGAAAAAGATACGGTTCATGGGATTCAACCTTTTTAATGGGGATATGAAAACATACGGTATGACATAAAGTATGGGATTCATGCCCTTTTTAATGGGTTAGCACTAACCATATAATCTCCACTTTATAAATTTAATTTGCCACATGATTTTAATTAATTTGTCACATGATTTTAATTAGTAATATGCAACCACATCACCTGCCACATGTCATGTTGTCACATGTCTTGCCTACAGAATGCCACATGTCCAATTCTACCATTGCCACATCACCCTTTAACTAGTTTGATTTTTTTTTATTGTTTACGCATAACTTCTGAATGCGATAACTTTTACATACAATGTCGGATTTACAATCTGTTTGCGTCGCCAGAAATCTTGCCACTAGCACTACGTGATCATGTCATTTTCTTGCGCATTCCAAAAATTTTGTTTTTGAGCCTTTTTGGATACATTTTGGTTCAATGTACGTGAATTCTTAGAGTTGTACATGCACGGGATGTGAAAAATCATGTGATTGACGACCTTTGTTTGGCCATATGTTTGGGGGTGGAAAGAAATGGATTTAGTGAGCTTAGTGTCAAATAGTGAACAGAGACTTGACCAAAATGTGTTGAGGAACCTGTTGTCTTGGTCGGAGATGATGGTCTGTGGTATCCCAAAATGGACCCACACTCATTCGAAGAAGAGCTTCACAGTATCTACCGCTGTGATATTCTTCTTGCAGGCTGTGAAGATGGCCATCTTCGAAAACTGATAAACAAACACAAATACACAATCATTTCCTTGCTTGGTGGACAGAAGGCCAGACATGTAATACATTGAGATGGATTCCTAAGGCTTCTCGGGAGTATGAAGAGGGGTGTATAAGCCTTGCTTCTTGATGGTTGTCTTGGAATTGGCACAGACAGTGAAATATCTGATATACTTGCTTACATCCTGTCGAATTTTTGGCCAATAATTTTTTTTCTAAAGAACGACCACAGTTTTCTCCATGCCAAAATGTCCTTCCATTCGACTATAGTGGGATTACCAAATCATCTTTTCACACTCACTTGTAGGAACATAGATATGTCCCATATTGCATAATAGTCCATCCTGAATGTGAAAATCGATGACAATTGTGCCTGTACCCAAGAGCTAATAGGTGGTGGTGAAGTCCAGATCTTGTTGATAAAGTTGGTGCCACTCAAATGCCTCATGTCCACAGGAATGGAGCACAATGATGAGTGCATCCATGAGAGGTCGAATAAGGTAGTCAGTGACACAATTTGATATCCCTATCTTATACTTGATGTTGAGATGGAACTGTTGCAGGTAGGTGGATCACTTATGGTGGCGGTCGTTCTACAATTTCCCCTGTGTCTGTATAAACTGCAGAGGCTTGTGATTAATGTGGATGATCATCTCCTTTCCTAGAATGTAATGTTTCCATTGACGACGTGCTTGTACAATGGAATACATTTCCTTGTCAGAGGTGGGGTATTTCCGGACAGTATATGAGAGTATCTCACTATGGTATGCCACCAAATGACCATGCTGAGTGAGAACTGTGCCTACAACATAGTCAGATGCATCAATCTCAATATCGAACGATTGTTGCAGATTGGGAAAGGAGAGTATTGGAGCTGAGCACAAGCAATTCTTCAGATCATTGAATTCTCATTGTTGTTCCTTCCCCCACATGAACTTTTCCCTGCCACTGCCCTTGGTGACCTGGATGAGGGCCCATGCAATATGGGAGAAGCCCAACATGAACTGTCGGTAGAATTTGGCAAGTCCCAAGAAGCTTCCAAGCTTGGTTAGTGTGGTCGAGGCTAGCCAATCACATATGAATTGAATCTTAGCTAGATCATCATGTACCCCATGCTCATCAATAATGTAGCCCAAGTATTGGACCTTGTTCATGCCAAAAGAGAATTTTTCCAAATTGGCATATAGCTTGTGTTGTCGTAGAGTGCTCAAAACCTATTGAATATGTTGCATGTGCTCCTCCCAAGTTCTGTTGAAGATGAGAATGTCATCCAAATATATCACCACAAAAGAGTTGGTGAAGGGTCTCAACACATAATCCATCAACCTCATGAAAGTGGTTGGTGCATTTGTTGAGCCAAAGGGCATGACCAACCATTCGAAGAGATCTTTATATTTGAAGGCTATCTTCCATACATCAGTGGGTTCAATGGGAACCTAGTGGTAGCCAAAATTTAGGTCAATATTGTTGAATAACATTTCCATCTTGAGTTGGTCAAGAAGGTCATCAATCCTGGGAATTTTGTATCAGTTCCTGACTGTAATTTTGTTTAAGGATCTATAATCAATTTAGAGTCTCCAAGTCCCGTCCTTTTTATGCATTAGTACAATCGGACTTTCACAAGGGGAGGATCTAGGTCTGATGTTCTCCTTTTGAAGAAGCTCTTGGATATGACACTTGATCTCATCATTTTCCATCAGCGAGTGACAATGGAATAGTCCATTAGGTATAGGTGCACCGAGGGTCAGATCAATTGGATGCTTGATTTGGAAGTGCATCAGTACCCTGCTGGGTGAGGAGAATATGTCTCTGTATTCTTCCACGATCCTGTCCAATTTCTTCTACTGCAAAGAGGGGATCTTTGTAGAGGCCACATATGTGGCAATGACCTTATGCTTAGTGTGAGCATGGATCACAAAGAAGACAAACTTCCCGGTTTGTGAAATGATCTTACTGCATTTCTTAGAAGATATTAAAGAAATAGCAGTAGGTGGCGCTACCTCTGGTATCCTGTACAATTGTATACCCAAAGTAATAATAACATTATGAGGTCTAGACTCATACACAACATGATGCTTCCAAAAATATGGTTGTCCTAAAATAACATCACAAACTTCAAGGGGAGAAATATCACACAATACCTCATCTTTGAGAGTCTTGATGTCGTAGGGAAGACACCATTGTTGGTTGACACAAAGATCTCTCCCTTGGTGAAGACAGTCGATGGTGTAGGATTGCGGGTACAGTGTCATCGATAGGTCCAACCGTTTGATGACCTCTACTGAGATCAGGTTCTTTTGATTGCCGCTATCGACAATGAAATGAAGTGGAGCCCCCTTTACCCACATATGTGAGTGAAAGAGGTGTTCCCCTTCCTCTGGTTTTTCTGGTTCGCTTGGATGGAATTTGGTGGTAGCAACAGTGGCATTGGGTTAAACATCAATAATATGCTTTCATCCTTCTTGATTTGATTTATAATTAGAATCAACCTCTGACTCGGGAGCCTTTAGCTCGACCACGAGTGACTTCTTAGAGCGACATTCTTCAGTGTTGTGCCAAGGGATTTTATGGTACTCACATCATTTTCATGTGTCCTTCTTCATCTTCTCATTTTCATTCTTATGTTGTGGCTTGGACTGGTTGTCCTAAGAGTGGTCATCTTGGCTCGGTCCCTTGCTGTGTGGCTTGGGGCACCTTTTCCCTACTTCGACTCTGAGGAGTTTGTAGATCCAAACTCTCGCCTCTTCTGCTTACATTTCTGCTTGATCTTGAAAATGTATCTATAAGTCGTGCCCAATGAGGCGATGTCCAAAATCTCCATTTCTGTTTGAATGTATCTATGCAAACAACCGCAATATTTGAGCACCATATGCCTCTCAGAGTCTTTGATACCCAATTTGGTGCACAGGGTATGGAAAATATTGGTGAAATCTAGTATTGTCTGGTCCTTTTCTTGATGCAGGGTGGTCCATCTGGTGTACTGGTCCTCATAGCTTCTAAAAGGGTAGTATTTTTCTTTAATGGCATCCCGGAAGGAATCCCATGTAGGGGCGACCACAAATATTGTAGATTCCTCTACGACCCTTTGCTCAAAGTAAGTATCCCACCAGTCCTTGACATCAAGGATGAACTTGAGGAGTGAAAAAGTAATATTTTCCCTCTCAGAAATATTGTGGAATGAAAATACCCTTTGATCATATTCAACTATTTATCTACAACATGATCCAGATCTATTAGTCCTTCAAATAATGGCTAGTTTTTGCATGATTTTCTTTCTTTGATTCCATGTATTGTTGTTGTAACTTCTCCTATTTGTAGTATTTTTTGGTCTTTGATAATAGCTTGTTGAAGAGTGGTTTTGTGATTCCCTATTCCATGAATATTGATGAGTATTCCATCTTAATCTTTGATAATGTTGATATCAATCTTCTTGTCTTCCTTAAAATATTTCTTACTAATGAGGGTGTTGATATTGTTTCACATTTGATGGTTTTCCTTCACTTTGCACACCCATTTCATCTGTCTTCATTTAAGAGATAATGAAATCCTCTATCCTATTTGATTGGTATTTGATTACTATAGCCTTGGAGATAATAACATTATATTTAGCATGTACATCCTCTATATGGAGTTCAAAATTTTCAATTATCTTATGGTGACCTTCTTGAATATTGTCTTCTTTCTCCTTTTGAAGCTACAATGTGAACCCATATATCAAATTCTTACATCCTTCTTCAATTATATATTTCATTTATATTTCTACCTCATCGATATTTAGGGATTCCTCAACCTTATTAAAAACTTATTCTTCAATTTCTTTCATAGTATCCTTTATAATTGTGAGGTAATATCTTCATCCTTATTCTTTGATTCAAAATTATGTAATTTCTTTTTCAATTTCTTAACATTGGTAAGAATTTATTGATTATGGATACATAACCTTTTGATTTCTTCATCTTTTCTTTTCAATTCTTCCCTTGATGCATCCTTTTCCAACTTTCCTTTAATATTTTTTTCTTTATTTAAGTTCTTAACTTCCTTAATGAGTGATTCATTAAGGGATTTCATCTTGGAGAACTCATCATCTTTATTGATAATATATTTTCTTAGTTATTCATTATCCTTCTACAATTTGGAGACATTTTCTTTTGATTCCTTTAATTCCATTTGAATTTTATGCATCTCCTCCATTTTTTTTATCCTTGATCCATTTATTTGAGAAGATTTTTTAAAATAGTTCTCATGTCATGTTTCCTCTAGTATCATTATCAATATTCATCCACCACTCCCAAGATTCACCATAAAAATAAGTTCTTTCCCTTAAAGGAGTCAAACCATATTATTTTACCATCCTCAACCATTCCATAGGATTGAGTTCATATTTATCTTCATATCCTATAAATATATGTATTTCCATTGATGCTTAAGTGAGGTCTAACCACAATCCTCAGCTTCTAGCCTAAATATATTAGAAATAATGATCCAATATAATTATTTCCCTTTTTCCAATATAATATCTCGTGTTTTCTCTTTCCAATTTATTTTGAATCGCATCAATCATACATCTCAAACAAAAGTTATGATAGTTTTAAGTTAACATACATTTTAAAACCCTGATATGGAGTCTGTCTTTCTAGACGACCTTCATTCTGATGTATGTTTGAAATTTCGGTACTTCTGAGTTTGACATTTCTTCTTGTTGAACTATGATATGTATTCTCTACAATTTTATAGGTCTGACCAAAATTTGATGTGCCAAGTGAAAGCTATGGTAACTTTCCCAAAACTTGTTGATTTTATGTGTTTTCTAGAGAGAGAGCTTGTACAGAATGCCACACATCCAATTTTTTTGACATGATTTTAAAATTTTGACCCATAGTAACATCATTCTTTCTCATTCCAATGCAACTAGTTTCATTGAATTTCGATATTTAATGAATAAAATATGATTGTTTTACTCAAAACACTTATTTGAGACTAGTTTAGGGTTAGTAAAAAAACCCTACTTTTCATAGCCTATATTTATTCAATTATAGTGTCACAAAACCCAAAATTTCCACTACTGGTACTTTGATATGGTTTATGATACTTTTGAAAATGTCATAGTTTGAAACATCATCAAAAAAATGTTATAGTGAAATTACCAAGATGACACGTTTGAGATGGATTTTAGGGTTAGTCAAAACCCTAATTTCCATAGGATATATATATCAGAAAGTAGAATGGTATGAAACCTATTTTTTTTTTTCCAAAATCAATTCACTATGTTTACTCATGATATTGAAAATTTATAGTCTGAAACTTCACCAAAAAAACTTTATAGAAAAAATTCCAAGATGTTGTGTTTGAGACTAATTTCAGGACTAGTAAAAAACCCTAACTTCCACAAGCTATTATCAGAGTGTATAATGATATGGAACCTAAATTTTTTACCAACATTACTTGACTATGGCTTCTCAAGATTCCAAAAATTTATCATTCTGAAACCTAGCCAAAAAAACATTTTATTTAGAATACCAAGATGACTCATTTGAAGCAACAAAACCCTAATATCGATTATCTGATACCAAATGTTAATAATAAAATGATTAAAGTATCTTAATAGACCAAAAATGCACACCATGGGAAACAATGTGAGCATGGATCACAACTCCTAGATAGATAAGAGAAATGAGTTACACAATAACTGCTTAAAGAATATGAAAACCTCCTCCAAATACCCAAATAAATTCATACATCCAAATCGCATGTCAATAATGACTACATGATCTCTATATATACCTATTCACACAATGAACATGTGGCCCCTTTATTATTAGGTAGAGATATTACATATACATTTATACATTAAATGTACATTTAACCCCATATATTCCCCCCTTGTTTTACAAAGAAATTTCTCCTATTGCTATGGGTAAGAGCTAAAATAGAGTGATGACCTTAAAGAGTAACCCCTTATCCCAAAAATAAGTTAAACATAAATAACTATCTACCTAATTCTTGCATAGTAGGATGGAAACTAATATATATCCTATGTTTTATGTTGATCCATGTTTGAATATTTGCTCCAATGCTCCAATTTTTTCTCCAATTACCTACACATTCAGAGAAAATAACTGTAAGAGAAGGTAGCTACATGAATAACTAACTTTTAAAATATAACATTTAGAAACAATTAGTATTCTAGATTATTGAACGTTCAAATGAGATAATCATTCAATAAAACTTATAAGTCAATGGGAAGAGATATATTTATTACATAAACAACAAAAAATAAGATTGTTACAACGTGTTTCTGTTGAAGGCATTGCTCCAGAACCTGCATCTAGGTTCCTCCATCGGGACAATGAAGCTCAATTTCACCTCCTCATTATTCACTCAAATGAGTTCAAAGGAGAAGTAAGGATTCTCCATAACAAGATAGAAATGAGTAAATATCACTAGAAACAAGGGTTTCTAGGCTCAGAGGAATGTTCACTAACTCGTAATAGGGGCTTGCAGACTTTGGGAAGAATTTACCAGCATAATGATGCTTCAATGTATGATTATCATATCCTCTATCCTTAGGATCTTTTTATACCCTCTCCAAGTGGTTGGAGTAGTTGTAAACAATTGTAAATGGGAAATAAGGGGGCCGGGAACCAGGGGAACCCATAAACCCCACCCAAAAATATGTTATTTATTATTTTTTTTAGCCAAATAAAGATGTACATTCCTTACAAAGGAACACAATGTGTATGTACATTCCTAGCATAAATGATAGGGTGCATATATTTCAAAAAAATAGGTTTTATGATGAATTCAAAGGAGGAAGAAGGGGTTTAAGGTATACACGTAGGAAATGGAATGATCAAGATGACATAAATGAATATGTGGTGTCAATTGATGTTATAACAGATGCCTCCTAATGTGTGAGGTCAGAAGAGAAAATGATGGTCGAAATGCATTATAAATATAGGAGGTGATTATGCAGTGGGCCCAAGTAGAGGTTGTCGAACATTAGTCCAAGAATAGAACCTACAACAGAAAACAGGTAAGAGTATTCTCTTCTCGAGGTGGAAATACCCATGCTCATGAGTGACAAAAGCATGGCCACCAAATCAAGTACACT
This sequence comes from Picea engelmannii, assembly GCA_009831015.1. Lineage (NCBI taxonomy): Eukaryota > Viridiplantae > Streptophyta > Pinopsida > Pinales > Pinaceae > Picea > Picea engelmannii. The sequence continues at coordinate 76,133 of ML777123.1, forward strand.
GCAAATCCATGAAACATGCAACGCACTTGATTTGGTGTCCATGCTTTTGTCACTCATGAGCATGGGTATGCCAAATCAAGTACATTGACTCAATTACTGCCAAAATATTGAAGAGAATACTCTTTCCTATCCTCTTTTTTTGTTATTTGATTTTTTGTTTTTTACATATTAGAAAGCCTGAAAAGGAATAAAATAATTCTATAGTAAAATGGAGGAAATGAGTGTCGTAGACAAGAAAACTAGTTCTAAGCGCAAGGAACATACCTATGCTCAATGCAAGGAAGGACACTTGGGGGAATATTTTCTCTAGGGATACATGTGTCAAGTTGCAAAGATAAAAAATGCAAGGCTAGAAAAGGATGAGATGAATAAGAAAGAGGCTAAAAAATAGCAAGATGAAGCCGACATTAGGCCCAAAAGAGCAAGTGGTAAAGATTCAATGCAGTTACACCTTAAGAAAAAAGTATGGGATCCCCACAGGTAATAGACAGAAAATAGATTGAGAAGAAAAAACGAGGTTTTAATGCAATGTCATGGCAGGACTAAACTGGGCCCTCAAGCCTATGAAAATATTTCAGCATGGGCATCGAAAGGAAAAACAAGGTTCTATCTTGGGTTCCCATGAATGGTAGAATATACCACAAACAAGAGTATACTTATATTCAATAGGGAAAGTTTGTGTCGCAAGTGAGTGGGATATACCTTAATGAATATGTATAAATGTTATTGAATATGTAATATGAAAGGTGGAAAATTTGCTACCCTACATGCTAGTAAGTGAGAACATTACATGTGAAGAGTCAAGCACGCATTGAAAATCTGAAAAACACCTTTGTGTGACATCTTTCTTGAAAAATTGCACCATTAAACGTCATCTACACATGAAATTTAGTCCATTAGGCTTTAAAATCATAATGAGGGTAAAAAAATATAGGTAAGTGGGTAAAGATTTCAATTAAATAGTTAAAAATTAAGGTTTTACCATACCATTTTCATTTTTAACCCAACATAGTGCATTTTGGTGCAAATTACCATGAAACTTCCATGGACAAGTACAAACTCTACGATCAACAAAATCACACACTGTTAGGACTAGGTAAGAGGCCTCTTCCTTCTCTTCATTTTCATCCATTTAAATTCTTGTTTCTCTTATAATGTTATTAGTTTTATCAAATTTTACAAGAGGGTGGTCATGTACGTGCCCTGCTTTGGCACGAGGACCATACAAGAAGCACTATATGTTCCCTACCTAAAGGTAGAGCACATACATACATGCATGTCATCACTATAACCTACATACAAGCCCATTTAAAATGGAAAATATGAATTTCTAACCCTTTTCTAGATAAAAAAAAATGTAAGATGGTGATTGAGTAGTGAGAAAGAGAGCATGAAGAGATTGAAAATAAGGTGGTAGATGATCTGGAGGCAATGGAAGCCTTCCAAAGATGCAGTTTAAGAAATTTATTTGAAACAAGCAACATTATAGCTTAGAAACGATTTCTAGAGGTCCTAATAAGTTATTCGGAACATGATGTTGATGTATTCATGTTAGACAACCAACCTTTGAAGCTAGAGGTTGAACATATATATATATATATATATATATATATATATATATATATATTTCATAATTGAACTCTCCCGACTAGGTGACATATTCAATCACAATACTTGAGGTGGTGGTGGAATGACTATTGAAGAGTGTATAGCTTCCTATTGTACCTCAGGCACTCAAAAAGTTAGGAGTCAAGTCCCAATTCACACACTGTAAATTGACATTCAAATTAATGAAAAGAGAGCAGTTTTTCTTGCATATGATTATGTGTATGTTTCCATGTATTTGATGAATGTTATCTATGTGTTTTTTGTGAGTTTATGATGTAGATGTGTATGAATAGGTTTCATCTGCAGGGTAAGGATAAATCTCTATCTGTGAGTTTGTTGAATTGTTCTAGGTTCTTTAGGATAAATGTAAGGAGTGCATGACAGAGTGTTGAGAACTCTATAAGCCAACGCAAGGAGTGCATATATGAATGTTTTTTAGAGTTCAGAGGAGAACGTGCAAGGTGGGCACACCAGGATTATTCACAAACTCAGAGAGGATCCTCAAGGTTGTTGAACACCTTGGAGAAGAGATGCACAGAGAAGGCACAGAGAGACAAAGTTGCGAATAATTTGAGAGCTATGCAAGGTGGGCATCAAGTAGGTGCAAGTGTGCACGATAGAACTATGTTTTGAGTTCAAAGAGAGAAGTGTTAGGGAAGACACCCCATAGTTATTGAACACTCTGATAAACAGATATGAGAGATACTTCATAGTTGTTGAACACTCTGAAGGAAAGGCTCAACAAAGAGTTCTTTGAGAGAGTGCAAAGAGTGCACAGAGCCAACACCTTTCTGAAGTGTTGGAGGAATTGAGGAACACCAGAGTTGTTGAACACTCTGTAGGAGAGATATCCAAGTGTGCATTGAGTAGATGCAAGGAATGCTTCAGTGAACCTAAAGGACCAGAATTCATAAGGAGGAACCATGCAAGGCGTGCATTGGGCCAACACTTATATCAGTGTTGAAGAGGTCTGAGGATTTCAGACAGGAAAGCACAATGAGTGTGCCAGAGGTAAAGTGGGTTCACTTTACAAGCTCAGGAGGAAGAGAACAGAGTGTGGCAGGAGGGCACAATAATTCCTTTGAAGGAAAGAAGAAGGGTCGAGACCCTTAGGAGACTAAGAAAGTTGAAATTTCAAGAGGGGTACTGCAAGTTTTCACATAGAGCGCAAGTGCATGCCAGGGCGAGGTTAGGTTACATTGGAAAAACTTCAGAAGGGATAGCACAAGGTGTGCGCCAGAAACTGAATCGCTTCAAGTCCAAAATCTCAGGAGAGAGAGCACAAGTCGAGACCCAACACTCGAGTTCACAGGAGAAGGTTCAGAGGCTGAAGCCTTTGAATACTTGAGAATTCTTCCAATTCGGTAGAAATTGAAACCTCAGAAGGAAGAACAACAACTGTCATAAAATTAGCTTCAAGGAGAAAATATGGACCGTTAAATCCTACATCTAGACACCAGCAGGAGCACACCAAGGAGGAGATCTTGCAAGGATAGGTGTCACCAAATCCTGTAGGGACAGGTGTCGCATATCCTTCACTTCAAAGCATGACAACTTAGGAGGTTTGAAGGTGTTCAAAGAGCAGGATTGCGAAGTCCCGAAGAGGTGAAGTGAATCTAAGTCGTTGGTATCAAGTAAGATACATGGAAACAAATCAGAGAGTTCGTGAGAAAGAGCTCTGAATGATTTGCGTGGAGCAACGAGCAAACTTCACGAAGTCGTGAAGGTCGAAGAGGGTATGGACCGTTGGATCCAAAGGAACACGTGGCAGAGATCTGTGTTCTTCGAAGGTCGTACACTTCGGAGGATTTGCATAGTGTTGTTTCAGAATTTGCCGAAGCCCAAAGGTACTGTGGGTCGTTGATCTGGAAAAGGAGTAGGGACCTTCGATCCCTTCGCGCCAATTCAGAACTAACAATATTATCAACTTAACGAGAACTTTGTCGAGTTCTCATTTTTTCAAGGGTCACATTTTTTACCTTGTTTTTAAAAATGGTGCTACTAGTACCACCCCCTCCCTTTTTAGGTGGTATTTTGATATTTTAAACTTTCTAATCCATAATATTTCCACAATATTTTTTTTAAATGCTTATTTTTCATCTATTTTCAATTTTTTTAATATTTTTTTTCAACGGTGTTTTTAGTCATTTTTCCATACTTCTTTCAATCTTAAAATTATTTTTTACCATTTACTTTTTTGAAATTAAGATTTTTCATATAATTGTCTTCTTAATTAATTTATAGTTCCATAGTTTTAAAATATAGTGGAAAACATCATTTTTAACAAATTGTTTACCTTTACTTTAATAAATAAAAAATAATTGTAATTAAAGAACACTATTTTTTAAGATTTAAAAAAATATATATATAATTTTATTTTATTTTTATAAATTAAAAACTAAAAAAACTAAGGAAAAGAAAACCATTGAAATTAATAAAAACAAATTGAAAAATTTAAAAGTAAATTTATTTTAAAAAAAATAAAGAAAAACTTAAAAAATTAAATAACCAAAAAACTAAAAAAAAATTAAAATTATATATAAAAACTAAAAAAATACCAAAAAATTTAAAAATAAGAAGGAAAAAAATAAATTTATAACAAAAACACTTTAAAAAGTTAAAAAAATTATATATATATATATATATAATCGAATTTCTTTTTATTTTATTTTATATAAAATTGAAAAAAAACTTAGAAAAACATAAAATTACAATAAATATATAATTTTATTGTAGTCATAGCCATTGAGAGCATGGCTATGACTAGATACCTAATGTATAAGAACAAGTTAAACAACATGGAAGACAAGAGGCTACCTAAAATTGCTTCCAAATCAAGTCATAATCACCATCGACTCAAGCGAGGATGGCATAAAGACACCCGATCTTGGCTAAACTATTGGGGAATCATGGAAGAAAACATTTTGCAGAATAAAGATACTATTAAAAAAAACGTCAAATCAAAATTTAAGAAAAAAATGTGGTGTGATAAAGAGTTAGAGGAAAAAAGAAAATTAAGGTATTATAAAGATGTAATCAACCCTAATCTAGAAGATCAAAATTATCTATGTGTTTTTCCAAGTGTAAAGAAAAAAATAAGCATTGCTAAGATAAGAACAAATTCTCATGAGCTCCATAGTGAAACTGGGTGTTGGTCAATTCCTAAAATGCCATGGGATGAAAGAGTGTGTCACCTTTGTGACACTAAGATGGTTGAAGATGAAAAGCACTTTCTCTTAGATTGTCCAGCCTATACCTATATTAGATCTCATTTTCAAAATATTGATCACACTACCAACCTTCCTAACCTCTTAACTCAACAAAAGTATGGTGATCTTGGAAAGCTTCTCTTAATGCTTTTTGAGCACATAAACAAAATTCTAAAGAATCACACGTAATCACTTACCCTCTTAAGATCCGATAGACCAATTAGGTCTTAGTGGACGTTAATCATCATCATCATCATCATATATATATAAATTTAAAAAACAAATTAAAAACTATATATAGTTTATATATAATATAAATTATATCATAGTTTATATATAGTTTATATTATATATAAACTATATATATTATATATAATATAATATAAATTATATATATTATATATAATATAATATAAACTATATATAAATTATATATAAACTACATATAATTATATATATATAGTTTATATCAGATTGGATGCCTTTCTCGATTTTTGAATCAACAACACTACTCTTGGTCTCAATTTGGATTCAACGCGCGAATGGAATAATTTTTGTCTGACCCTCACATAGTCAAGCATACACCTCACGAATTCTGTAGATTTACTTCACTGGTCAGGGGGCGATATATCAGGTCATGTCATGGCACTAAATGTATATGTTGCAATTACCAACACGCATTGTCCCATTAACACCAGTGGATGGAAAAAACATATCTAGACCTGGCGCATCCCACATAAGGTTAAACTCTTCATCTGGATGTTGGCAAAAAATAAATTAAATACATGGGTCAATCTTTTGAGAAAGGGATGGTCTGGCCCAAACATCTTCTATCTCTGCCATCTTGATTCAGAAACAACAGAACATCTCTTCATCATTTGCCAATTCACCAAGCAGGTATGGCTAAATATCGCCCTTGCTCTTAATTTTCATACTACCTGGGAAGGGACAAAGATTGAAGATTGTTTTACTTCGTGGACACAAAATGAGCACACTCATATCCACCTTTCGCCTTTAATTTTCTGGACTGTATGGTTGGTAAGGAATTCAACGATTTTTGAAAACACGACTCCATCGACAAATGCAACAACCTCTAAAGCTATTGGCCATTACTACTCCTGGATTGATACACATGACAATAAGACAACAAAACACCGATCCAAGAAGATAAATGAACTTGAAGTTATCACCACAGGTTGGTTCGATGGCGCAACATCAACAAACGGATTCTAGAGTGGAGTTGGAGGACTAATAAAAATATCTCAAAACACTTTCTACAAGTGGA
>ML777123.1:83882-110903 GCA_009831015.1 Picea engelmannii
GTTTAGAAAAAACTTTTTTCTTTAGTTATCGCCACTTTTGTATTTAGGTGTTAATTTTAAGGTGTTTCTAAGCTATTGTATGAGTACTGAAGGCCATGCTTGAAAAATGTTGTAATTTTGACCCCGTTTGAAAAAAGGTGCTACTGGTAGCATCAATTTTTTATTTGGGGTTGATTTTCATGTTTTTTATGCAAAAATATGAGTTTTTTGGGCTAGAGTTCTCGTTTGGAGGTCACAGTTCTCGTTAAGTTGGTAATATTGTTAACTTCGCCAGTTCGGGGTTGTGTTGAGTTGCAAACAACTGAAGTCCGAAGTTCTGAAGCTCTTCAAGAGGTTTAGCCCTGGGTCATAGCCCGAGGTCAAATGTGGAGAGGAGCTAGAAGAAGGAGCTAGTGCTCGTCGGCTTTGAAATTTTAAAGCACTAAGAAAAGGGCCTGCGGGTTCCATATGACCTACGCCTGAAGTAATAAAGGGCCTGTATTAAACCAAATTGGGGCTAGCAAGGTTTCGAAGAGCTAATTTGGCTCAAGTATTTGACGATCCTTAACGGGGAGGTCGAGCAGCCCTGAAGAGAGAAGGGAGGCTTCAATCAATTTTTAAGTTGGATCCATTATCTATGTACATTTTTCTTCCTTAATTAATTATTTTGCATTGTTGTCTCCAATTTATAATCTTCGATTCTTTTTGTGTTGAATGCAACTTTGCAAGCGTCTGAAGTTATATACTATGTTCATGATTAAATTTAATTCCATAAAACTGAAAGCATTTCAGTATTTATGAATGATTCCTCTTGTTAAGTATTCAACTAAAACCACATGTGATGGTTGATTTATTTAAGAGTCTTTTTTGTTTCTTCTTTTCAATTGTCATCTATATCTTTAATTCATACTCTATTTGTTTAGCTCCATGATCTTTGACATACCTTGGAAACTTGCCCCTTGAAGTCTATGCAAAAAATATTTGAGTTGTTTTACTTTTCCATTTCCATCCAAACACACATATACCCAATTATTGAATGCCTTGACAAACATATGCCCAACGAGTGCCTTGACAATGATCTCCTCAACAATCAAGGAAGTTGTCTCACGCACTAACAACAACAAAAACAATGGTCGATCCCTGGACAGTCACGCAACCAACGACCAGACAAGATATATGGATATATTTGGGAACTTCAAGAAGGTATATTATCTTCAAAATTTGATAGATTATCTGCTGGAATTAAGACAGGTTGCAAAGCCTGTAGAAAGGACAGGTTGCAATATTATCCACTGGAATTAAGACGGGTTGCAATATTATCTTCAAAAGTTCCAAATCTGGATGTTCAGAAATCTGTCACGGATTTAAGAACATTGTACTGTTGATTTTTTCTTCCTCAAATGGGGAACCAAGTTCATAATTATGTATGCAGACCTGTAGAACTAAATCTAAATATTGGTCGCAGCCTAGAGAGACATCACTTATGCAATATTATCTTCAAAATTTGATAGATTATCCGTTGGAATTAAGAAAGGTTGCAATATAAGCGAGTGCTAGCAAGCGAGTTCAAGAATACAAGTGAGCGAGTTCAAAACCAATTTGTGTTAAAAAAAAAACCTCTCTACGATGATGATGGTGGTGGTCATACAAATCAGTGGTGCACTCCAGATAAATTATGCAAGACAACTCCAAATGTAAATGAAGATGAATGAGTTGAGAATAATATTTCCAAGCTCATCATCACCTTGGGAAGAAATTAGCAACAACAACTACAAAACAAGACTTGGATATGACAAGGAAGTTACCTTTCATATTATTGATTATTTGAGACCAATCCACTTCATCAATGTAGGATTCCTCCAAGAAGTTTCAACTTCACTTGTTTAAATTCAATATCAAAATGTAAATGTCAACATTGTAATCAAGTTGGTCACATGGAGAGTCAGTGTTTTTGTCTCCATTCTTGCAAGCATTGTGGTAAGCATAACCATTCTTCAAACAGATGTTCAACGGCGAAGAAACCTACAAGGTTGAAGATTCATTATGAGTGGATCGATCATTGTCAGTGGTCATCAACAACCAAGCAATTATATATGTCTTACCGTAGAATTCAATCTCGAGTAAAGACCAATCTTGCAGCACATAGTCATTTTTGTACTTGACATAAGAGTATATAAGTATAAAGTGGTCCCCTTATGGCATAATTTTTAAACATGGCCCTCACAAAATGAGACAAAATGTGGTTGTTTCCACATGCCCACTTTGCATTGTACACAAATAGAATACATATGGTACTCTATTGAGATAGAGGGGGTGAGTACAATGTTTCAACTCTCATGCACCTTAAGGGGGGAGTTCAAAAATCAAGTAAAGATGGTTCATGAAACCACTTGTGGTCTCTCCTTTAAGCTAAAAAAAGGGGGAATTGATGATGGAATTGAAGATGGTTGTCAGATTGAAAGTTTCGACAACAAATATGCTAGATCGACATGAAATTTTCCAGATGGGCAACTGCAGTATGTAGATGACAAACTTTGGAAGAATTATGGTTCAATGACTTGCAATTGAATCATACACAAGGATGTTGATTTTGAGAGAAATGATGTGGACATTTGGTTCCCCTGGATGGTCATGCGACTTAGCAGAGGATAACTAGATCCTTTTGCATTGCAGCTTGGCATTGATTGAGTTGTCAAGCATTTTTAGGGATGTTTCAGACTTGTAGTTGATTCAATTATCTTAGTTCTCTCTCATCGTATTGGAGTTCACATCAATGAACAAATTGTAGAAATTCTGGCTCACATGATTACACAATGATATTTTCCATAGTTTTCAACATCCATATTTGGTTGTTGTTTCAATTAGTTCTTCATTAAGGCTCAACTTAAGAGTTTCAACATGAAAACTTGGAGATGGTACCATTTTATGGTGCATTAATGGTATTATTGTTCGGACTTATGATGGAGGGGAATATTAACCTCTTACTCCTATAAAATCATGCATTCCTAGAACCACCTAATGTATTTCACATTTAAGGATATAGTTTTCATGCTAAGTGTGTTTCTAGATTCATACTTTTCCTCCTCCTACCTTATCTCCCAATGAGATGTCAATGTGAGGGAAATTGAAGTGGTTTCATTTTTGTATTATACATTTGTATAATTAAAATGAATACAATGAGAGAGATTATAGATTGAGGTATTTTCCGCCAAAGTTATTATCATGATATTGTGTGTTCAATTTATTCACCATCTCTTTATTAATTGTTGATGTTCATGAATTTTTTTTTTGACCTTTTCATGATGCTCTTCCAATTTTAACAATGTTTCAATTCTTTTCTGCATTACAGGGAAATAATCTCCTTAGAGAATAGTGTTAATTATAGGGAAAGTAGAAACACATTAGAGGGAAAGATATATTCCTTTCCATAAACAAGCAAGAAAGGAAAATTACCTAGTGCAGCTTTGGGTGTTACCCTTTCCGTACATAATACATTTGAGAGAACCTTATGCCAACTATTTTTATGATCATTAATAGTTTTCTTAATAATTCAAATTAAATTTTTATTTGTATATTCTACTAATCCATTTCTATATGGGTAATAGTTAGCAACATACTTTATAGAAATACCTTTTTCCAATGAAAATCCAGTTAGTGTCAAAGAATAAAATTAGGTAGCATTATCAAAAACCAAATAATTTGGGACATCAAACCTTGTGATTATATAATATTCAAGGAAATAAATCACTTGATTCTAGTTAACAATATTCAATGGTATGGATTGTGTCCATTTGGTAAAGTGATCTATTGTTGTAAGAATATATCAGTGGACCTGATATGAATTTGGGGTGATCTCCCCAATAATGTACAAACCCTATTGTTCAAATGGACCTTTCACCAAAACTAGTTGCAATGGGAATGTTGGTTTCTTTTCTCTCTCTGTAGATGTTTGTAAAATTTTTCACTTCTTAAAATAAGAATGTGCATCCTTAAATAGAGTTGGCCAATAGTAGTCAACACATAGAACCTTATGGGAAGTAGTATCACCACCAAAATATCCACATGTGGGACTATCATGTAATTCAACTAATACTCTTTATGGATCTGATTTCTATAAACATCTCAATGGAACACCATAATAGTTTTTTCTAAACAAAACTTCATCTATTAATTGGTATTGTGTATATTTCATCCTTAGATCTATTTTCTTCTTTGGTTCCAAGTGTGCAATACCACGAGTCAAGTAATAATTAAGCTCATAATACAAAGTATCTGTAGAAATCGGAATATAATAAAATTATCTTGTACTTACCTCTTATTCATTCTCCCATCTTGCTTCTTCACCTGCCTATGAATCTTCTGACTTTGCAGTTACATTGCACAAACCTTGACCTTTGAAAATTTTAGTAGGTTTGATTTTGAGATCATATTCTTAGAGTGTTTTCATCGAATTAGATTTTTTGTCACCTAACTCTTTTTGTACAAGAAAATTTCAAACCGAGGTATGTGGAAAAAACACTTTTGTATGGGAATTTAACATATACAACCTTAGAGACTACATAATCCTACTTCTAGACTTCAAGATAGTTCAACTCTACACCTTGAAGTTTGAACTCACAAATGAAATTGGTACTTCAAAGTCTTCAGAATTTTTCTAAGTGTTGGCAGCAGACCGAAGTGGAAAGAAGGACGATCGTAGGGAAAGAAAGCATGCAAAAACTAAAGTAACAGATGGAGGAAAACACAACACATGTGCATGAAAGAAGGTGTGCACAAGGAAAGAGACAACTGTAAAGAATAACAACATGCGTGCATGGGAGGAAGACCTAACGTCGATAGGTTTAGGGTTTTGGAAATATATTGTAAATGGCTGAAGAGCCCGAAATATATAAATATAGATATGTAGGTATCATAGGGGTTCCTTCTTGTTAGTTCAGTTTTGTATTGTTCCATCATAGATATGTACGAATTGATGTGATAATCAAATATGGATATGAACCATTTTGTGAGTTGTTGAGCTAAAGGGGAGGAGAAAAGGAAGATTTGAGGATTAGATCGCAGGCCGAGGAGCCTGGTGCAATCTAGTTCGTCTCATATAGATATTACCCATCTGAGGAGAAATGTAAGTGTGTGGCACCAGATATACAGAACTACCATAATAAAATAGCCAAGATCCAAATCTTTGTGGACGTAGTCCGGGAGGGGGTGAACCACGGTAACATCTATGTAATGGGATAAATTCATGCATATCTTCACTGTATTTCCAGTAGTTATTTGTTATTCTTAATGAATGAATGAGTTGTTACATTGCTTGTTTAAATACTTTTGCGATAATGAGGGAATAAGTCGTGCATAACAATAGGTTGCAATCACAAGTTATAATAAATGGTCCAGAATACAAATCCCATATCTTGTGCTCAATCCTAGGCTATAAACACATGAGTCTTACAACCACCTATTTAAAGCTATCTCGGGTGAGACTGCGCAGTGCATTCTGTGTGTTGTGTTGCCTTCTGGTTTACCAGGAGGGCTTATAGTTTTAGAGGCTTTTGTTGGAAACCCGAAAGACATGAACCCTAGGTCGATAACTTGGATAATAGAGTAGAACTAGTAAATAGTAACCAACAAATGGTTCCACTGCCACTGGAAGGAACATAGGAGGATTGAGTAGATGAGATAGGAGGAGCAGGAAACGAGCAAAGAAAAGAAGAGATCAATGAGCCATTATAAGGGGATGTTGAGACCGTGGAACCCCACAAAAGAGGAAATCAAAAACTGGTTGAGAACAAAAGAACAAAAGAGATAGAGTTTGCACAGAAAGACAACAGAAACCCTAGAATCACACCTCACAAATATCTGGACAAATACATGTTTACTAATTTACACGAAGTCTTTTTCTGTGATTTTCTACATCTACTGCACGAGTGGATACTAAGGTTGAAGGATAACCATGCAACGAACCAGATTCGTAGCTAGAGTGGACCCCAGTACAGATTGAGCAGTTACAACAGGTGAACAACAAATTCACCCGTGTAGTAGACTTTTGTCTTGACAGTATTGTGGCAGGCTTCATAACAGAGTTTGTCGTGGACACAACGAAGTCATACATCGTAGAGGAGAAATAAATTCTACACGGACCTCGAGGAAGGTACATTCAATCACTGTATACTTCTATTAAGATACTATTATATAACAAAGGGGTAATGCCAATGGAATCAGACAACTAAAATTCCCTGCGTGCATGGGGGAAGGGGGTAAGCACTGACAGAGTGAGGATAAATGGAAGGAGGGATGGATAAAGGCAAGAAGGAGGAGGAACCCTTGGACCCGATCATCATGGACGACGACCAGATCAAGTGGATCTTGGCATCAATGGGAAAGATGCATGGCAGAGAACCCTACCAATACAAGGTGAATACCAAGAAGAGAGCTATAGCCACGAGGGAAGGCTTGGCGAGTGACGAGGAAGAGGTAGAGAATGTCCGGGCTGTGGAGAATATTGAGGAAATCCTGTGCACAACATATGAGAGGAAAATGAGAGGTCCAATAATGGGAGGAGAAGGCATCCATCCTATCCATATTAATGTCAGTGTGGAACCCATAAACCCATGTGTGACTAATACACTAAAGAGAAAACCACCATTTAGAAAATCGCAGTTCGGAGGAAGTTCGACAGCAGGAAGTACATCTACACAAGGAACAACAACTGAAGGATCCAGTTCAAGCAACACTAGTCAAGTATCTACACCGTGCAGAGGAGGTAGTAGTTCAGTATTCAGAATGGCAGGACACAACCCTACCATCAGGTTACCAGAATTTCGGGGAGAAGCAGCGGAAGACCCTGAGAAGCACTTGTTCATCTGTGAAAAGATATGGGAAGCAAAATAGATCATTGATGAAGATACCAAAATCACGCAGCTAGCTATTATGCTAAGATACCACACACTAGACTGGTACATGAGTCTAGACACAAACAATTCCCCTGGGACGACCAGGACACTGGCAGACATTAAGAAGTTACTGATTAATGAGTTCCAGAAGCCGAGTTAAGAGGAACAATGATCCAGATTTTATGAGCAGAACGAAATGACTATAGATTATTAATAGGTGCTTAACACAAAATAATAGAGATATAGTAAAACGAGTTTTCTATTCAATAAGGAAAAAAACTGAAACTGTAAAATGCAGCGGAAACAAGCTTGTTGGAATATTGGTGGTGGCTTATCTCTGAGAAGAGATGTGACGATTGCACTCATTCGCAAGAAGATGATTACAATGAGGCTCTGAAGGCCTTTTTACAATAAACAAGAATTCCAAAAACCCTAGACATCCAAAAACCTAGCCCTAGGAGATGAAGTGCCAAAAGTCACGTGGGCCCCTTTTGGGTAAGTTAGTACATCAACTTACCGGGGTCGTAACTTTTGCATACGATCTCTGTTTTAGGCGTATGATATCCTGTTGGAAAGGTATCATCGAGGAGATTAATTTTGGGGGATCAATCATGCCTTCGAATATCATTTAGAATATTGATCCCGAAAAACCTTCATTTAGGCCCTCAAAATGGCCCTGAAAGTTAAAACTACTAAAAATAGTAAATTGCCAAAATTGTCAGAAAACTATTTTGAGACAGTTGGAAGAGGTAGGTGGCCACCGATATCCACCTAGATCAATCCTCCCTCCTTAGGAATAAATTTTCTCCATTGCGTTGATTTCCCCCATCAGATGAGGAAATTTCTGTTGAATTTGGCCCCGGGTGAGCCACTTGCCTTGGTGCAAGAGCTTCCCTGCTTTGACGACTCGATAAATTTGGATCCTTTGTTGTCGAGTGCCCTTGATCTGTGTGTCCACAATATGATTGTTGGATGCCTATTGTATGAAATCGGGTTTGAGCTCTGTTGGTGTCATCTTCTTTGCTACGTTTGAGGTGTCCAATAATGGTGGGAAATAAGAGCGAAGGAGATCCATGTTGAACACTGGGTGTAGGCCAAGGAAAGGAGGAATTTTGAGCTCAAAATAATTATCCCCCATAGCCTTGGTGATGGTGTATGACCCATAACAGAGTGGGCGAAGCTTCCGATGGGGTCCTATAAGGCGTTCTTTCTGCAAGTGCAACCAAAATTTGTCGCCCACTTGAAAATTATGTGACACCCGTTGTTGATCATGGCGTTGTTTGTACTTGTCATTGGACTTTTGTAGGATATCCTAAACCTATTGGCGAATGTGTTGGATCCACTCAATGGACCAGGTGGCTTTGTTAGCTTCAGTTGGAGCAGGAGATGAGTTGATCAAGGTGATCGCAAGGGGAAGTGCAACATCTATGGGACCCAATGGTTGGAATCCCAATCCCACCTGAAAGGGGTTGTGGCCGGTTGAGCTATGCAGGGCTCGATTGTAGCTATGTTGAACATATTAAAGGATCTCATCCCATGTACGAGGGTGATTTGAATTATACATGCGAAGGATATGCACAATCATTCGATTTACGACCTCGGTTTGGCCATCTATCTGGGGGTGGAAGGTCGTGGATTTGGTGAGCTTGGTGTCCAGCAGTGACTAGAGGCTCGACCAGAATGTGTTGAGAAATCAACTGTACTGATCTGAGACAATGGTTTGTGGGATTTCAAAATGTACCCAGACTCATTCAAAGAATATCTTGGCAGTGGCCTTTGCTATGATGTTCTTCTTGTAGGCAACCAGAATCGACATCTTAGAAAAGCGATCAAAAACCATAAAAACACAGTCATTTCCCCGCTTGGTGGACGGGAGGCCCGACATGTATTCCATTGAGATGGATTCCCATGGCCTTTAAGGAGTAGGAAGAGGAGTGTACATGCCCTATTTCTTAGTGGTCGGTTTGGAAATAACGCAAACAGTGCAGGACCTGATATACTTGTTAACCTCTTGTCAAAGTTTCGGCCAATAGAAATGTTTATGTAGCGTCACCACTATCATTTCGACTCCGAAGTTTCCTTCCACCTGACTATAGTGGGCTTCCCATATCATTTTAACTCGCTTTCTTGATGGAACACAGATATGGCTCAGACGACACAACAGCCCATCATGAAGATGGAAATCATCGACAACTGCATTTGCACCCAACATTTGGTAGGTGTTGGCGAAGTCCGGGTCTATCTCATAGAGTTGGGCCATCCAAAGGTCTCATGGCCGCAGGAGTCTAGCATTATGGTGAGTGCCACGACTAGAGGTCTATGAGGCAATCAATGACGTGATTGGTGCTTCCTGTTTTATTCTTGATGTTGAGGTGGAATTGCTGCAAGTATATGGACCACTTTTGATGGCAATCATTATGCAATTTTCCTTGTGTATGCATGAACTGCAGTGGATTATGATCAGTGTGGATGATTGTTTCCTTCCCATGAATGTAATGTCTCCACTAGAGGTAGGCTTGCACAATGGAGTACATTTCTTTGTCATAAGTAGGGTACTTATGAACAACATCTGAAAGTGTCTCACTATGATAGGCCATGGGGTGGTCGTGCTAAGTGAGAATGGTGCCCACCGCATAGTCTAAAGCATATTTATGTTCTATAGGGACCTGGTGGTAGCTAGACTTCAAATTAATCTTACTGGAGTATTTGGCCCCTGTGAGTTGATCAAGGAGGTTGTCGATTTGGGGAATTGGGTATCGATTTATGACTGTGATTTTATTCAGATCCTGGTAATCAATGCAGATTCATCAGGTTCCATCTTTCTTCTATACCAGCATGATTGGGCTCTTGCAAGGTGATGATATGGGATGGATGTGCCCCTTGTGGAGTAGTTCTTGGATATTTCGCTTGATCTCCTCACTCTCTAACAGAGAGTGACGATAGACTGGCCCATTGGGAAACGGTGCGTTGGGGGTCAGATCGATGGGGTGCTTGACCTGGCAGTGCAGAGGTTCCCCAGTAGGTGAGGAGAAGATATATGAGTATTCTTCCATGACCTTATCTACTTGCTTTTGATGTGTGGAGAGGTCGGCCGAAGAGACCCTGAATGTGGTTGTGATCTTTCTCTTATTCTAAGAGTGAATCAAGAAGAAGACAAACTTCCCCGTCTGAGAGATGACCTTCCTGCATTGCTTAGTAGAGATCAAGGAAATAGCACTAGGTGGGACTGCCTCGGGTATCCTATACAATTTCCTGTTCAAAGTAATAATAACACTATGAGGCATATAATCATATACAACATGACATTTCCATGAATAAGGTTGGCCCAAAAGAACATCAAAAACTTTGATAGGAGCAACATCACACAATACCTCATCTTTGAAGGGCTTTATGTCGTATGACAGTTGACACTGTTGGCTGATGCGGAGATCGCTTCCTTAGCGGAGCAATCCAATGGTGTAGGGTTGTGGGTGCGGTGTTGTCAACAGGGCTAGAAACTTGACGACCTCTACTGATATGAGGTTCTTATGGCTACCACTATCCATGATGAAGTGCAGTGGGGTGACTTTTACCCACATCTATGAATGGAAGAGGCATTCTCCTTCTTCTGGCTCATCTGGTTCACCAGGTTGGAGCTTCATGGTAGTAAAGGTGGCAATGGGTTCCGCATCAATGATCTGTCTTCCCCTTTCTAGTTCTTGCTTAGATTCTGAACCTGCATCTGATTTAGAGGATTTCACTTCGGCCACCAACAACTGCTTTGAGTGGTAGTTAGCAGTGTTATGCCAAGGGCTTGGAAGTCGCACCACTTCCCGATATCTTTCTTTGTCTTTCCAATGTCCTTCTTTTCTTGTGGCTTGGACTGGTTGTCCTGATACTATCCATCTTTTCTCTGTTCATTTTTCTGTGGGTTGGGGCCGCCCTTTCCTGGATTTTGTTGTGAGGGGTTCCCAGGCCCAAATTGCCACATCTTTTGTTTGAGCTTTTGCTCGATTTTGACAGCATATCAGTAGGCCACACCCAAGGATGAGATGTCCAAAAATTCCATTTCAGTCTAGATGTATCTATGCAGAGCGTTGTGATACTTGAGCACCATATTTCGCTCTGAATATTTGATAACCATCTTGGTGAGCAAGGTATGAAATATATTCATGAAATTTGGCACTGCTTGGTCTCTTTCTTGCCGCAGTGTGGTCCATTTGGTATACAAGTCATCATAACTTCCGACAGGGTATTATTGTTCCTTAATAACATCCCCGAAGGAATCCCAAGTGGTCGTGATTGTAAATAGTGAGGTTTCCTCTATTTCCTTTTGCTCACGGAAATTTTCCCATCAATATTTGACGTGGGGAATGACTTTGAAGAGAGCAAAAGTAATCTTTTCTCTATTCAAAAAGTTATGGACAAAAAAATACCCTTCTAGTAGATTCAACCACTTTTCTACAACATCCACGTCTATCTGGCCTTCAAATATAAGAATATCAAAGTTTATTTGTACCTTGAAGGGGGTGGAGCCTCCGCTCGAAGATGATGCATCGCCTGTTGGTAGTCGTCGAAGGATTTGTGTGAAACTATCCATCATCTTGTTCCTTTGTTGCATGAGGGATTCCTAAATCAATAGTTTGAAAGGATCTCATGTCCCGTGATCTTTCTTTTCTCCTTCCATGAGAGGTTGCTTGGCTGTGTGAGAGATTTCGTCCTCAAGAGAAACAAGTTCAAGACCCAACTCTTTGTACTCCGACCTTGTTGGGGACATGGATTAAGACGACAAGGAGCATACTTCTCTTATACCACTCATCTAGATTTTATGATAAGAAAGAAATGAATATAGATTATTAACAGGTTGTTAACAAAAAATAACAGAGATACAGTAAAACTGGTTTTCTATTCAATAAGGAAATAAGCTGAAACTATAAAATGCAGTGGAAACAAGCTTGCTAGAATGGTGGCAACTTATCTCTAAGAAGAGATGTGATGATTGTGCTGATTCGCAAGAAGATGATTACAATGAGGATCTGAAGGCATTTTTACAATAAACATGAATGCTAAAAACCCTAGACATCTAAAAACCTAACCCTAGGAGATGAAGCACCAAAAGTCATGTGGGCCCCGTATGGGTAAGTTAGTACATCAACTTCCCGGGGTCGTAACTTTTGCATACGATCTTCGTTTTAGGCGTATGATAGCCCATTGGAAAGGTATCACTGAGGAGATTCATTTTGGGGGATCAATAATGCCTTTTTCTTATCATTGAGAAGCTTGATCCTGAAAAACCTTCATTTAGGCCCTCTAAATGGCCTTGGAAGTTAAAACTGCTAAAAATAGTAAATTGCCAAAATTGTGAAAAAATTGTTTTGAGCCAGTTGAAAGAGATGGGTGGCCACCGATATCCACCTAGATCAATCAATACATGAATGAGTTGATCAAAATAATATAGAAACCAGGAGAGTATGTATGGGAGATTGACCAGAGATTCAAGCGATTGAAGGGAAAGTTAAAATACCTCATGATCGATATGCAACATCGACACCTATTTGTCAATTCACTACTCCCACACTTAAAATACCCTTTATGAAAACATAAATTTCAAATGCATGCAGAGGCTCTGTAAGTATCCTTGCAACTGGAAGAAAACCAATACTAACAGACAGACCCAGCTATCGAAGAACTGAAGGAGGATTTGAATAATCTCACGTTCCAGCTAAACCAGAATAAGAACAAGGCCAAACGAGAAGTCGTTTGGTGTACCATGTGTAGGAAGGAAGGACACCACAAGAACGAATTTCCAACATCCACGTAGTATATGGCAGAAGGAATGCCAAATACATTACCAACGGGAGGATTATGGTGTGAAATATACAAGAAACTGGGTCACGACCCTGATCATTGCACGATGATGCAGAAATACCAGACAGTCCCAAAGAGTCCATATTGCACCTTTTGCAAGTCAATGGTCCACGAGGATAAATATTGTAGAAATATGGAGCTAATGCAAGAAAGGATATAAGATGCATATAGGGTACTGGCTGAAATGATGACTGGAAAAGAAACACCAAAGTTCAATCAAGCCCTAACGCCATATGCCACTGCACAACAACAATATAATATTGCACAACAACCATACAATAACGCGTAGGCGCGGTACAACCCGACACAACCCCAGTACAATACCACACATTATAATCAGGCACCTCATTATAACAGACCGAGAGGTGATCGAGCAAGCTATAGAGGAGGAGGATGATCCAGAGGAGGTTTCAGATGAGGTAGAGGACCAGTCATATGTCACAATTGTCAGCAATTGGGACATTATGCAAGGGAATTTCCGCTTCCACCAACAACTTGTATGTATTTTCATGCATCGGACCACAATACAGAGGAATGCCTGACTCTACTAGTGAAGATTAAGGAAAAGAGGAACCAGAACAATCAGAATGTTCAATGGATTTCAGCCAAAGCAAGGGATGAAAGACATAATATCAACATAGTTACCCGTGGAGGAGATAAAATAGACACTGACGCAGTTCGACGGGAACCAACCCAGAACCAATGGGTAAAGAAGAACACTTAACTAGGAAAGTAGTTCGATGCACAAAAGGAAAAGGATACCTTTAAGGAGGCTAGACTATAATTTCATAAGGAGAACACAACGTCGACTTCAATTGCACAGCCACACAAAGAAGAACCAAAATATGAGATGCCTCCATCATTGGATCATACCAACGAAATGCAACCCACGGGACAAGTAAGTACAATCAAAGGATTTTTTCAATCATCTGTAAAAGTATTAAGTGATCCATTATCTATGAAAATATTGCAAAACATCCTAGAAAAGTGTAGCAGAGAGATGAAAGGAAATCTAGATCCTAAAACAATTAATCACCTACACACAAAAACAAGAACAAGTAGGGAATTTAGACTGAATGTTAACATTGGGGATTTCAATATGGGAGACATTATACTAGATCTAGGATCTGAAGTGAATGTATTACCAAAGAAGACATGGCAATGCATGGGAGAACCCACATTAGGATACTCACCTGTTCAATTGAAACTAGCAAACCAACACAGAGTCCTACCAATAGGTAGACTGAAAGGAGTGACAATAGATCTTGATGGAGTGCACACTAAAGAAGATTTAAAGTCATTGAAATAGTAGACGACACAACACCTTACCCAACATTTCTTGGTCTGGATTGGGTGTTTGACAACCATACCATAATCAATTTGAAGACCAGGAAAATGACATTTGAGTCTGGAGAATATAGGGTCATCGCACCATTAGACCCATCATAAGGGGAGAGGTTTGTAGAACCTACTTTCCTAGACTTAGAGGAAGTCGGCCAGTTGTAAAAAACAACTACACGCGATGAGGATTACGTAAACCCAACTGTAGATGGGGTACTCAGTTGGTGGAGAATTACTTCATGTGAAACAGACTCATACATGATGTAGGAGCATTGTCAGCAGCAAGCGAGCGCGAGTAGCGCCAACGTATTTTTGGCACATGTTCAAAGGTGTTTAAATTGCTTTGAAGTAGGATGCGCCAAACATAAATGAAGTAGTTAAGAAAGGGTGTACTTATGATTGTAATCAGACCTTGAGCGTCCCGCTCTCGTCTGAAGGATTAAGAGGCATTTATGCTAGTAAATGTAAGTAGGTAGAATTAAATTCTAGATTAGACAACTTTAGGAGCGGAGGGAAAACCAACTATAGACACCCTCATATTGTATCATTGTAACATTATCAATCAAAGAGAGCATACGAGAGTAGAAGCAGAGAGCTGTGTAAAGTAAAAACCCATGTACATAAGTTATGGATTAATACAAATATCTTTATTTTGGACTCATGGTGTTCAATTGCTTTCTGTGTTTGTACACACTGATTGATATATGATTGTTACTCTATGTTATGCATTAGATTTGATGCGTGAATGTATGATTTCATATTTAATGTCTAAAATCTGAAGAGAGGGAGAGTAAGGAATGAGTTTCAATTGTTTCTCTATCTAAGCAAGAGTTTTCCTGCAAGGAGTGCAACGAAATTGTCCGCAAGGTGTGCGTTGACAGAAATCAGAGTTCGTCTCTGAAAGATCAGGAGGGATAACATTGTTCTCATTCTCGCAGAAGTGCAAATTAAGTACAGGAGCCATGAAAAGTGTGCGCTGGCCAAGTAGAGTCTCAGAATTTGCAACCTGAGGGAGTTGTTGAAGGACTGTTGTTGCAAAGAGAGTGCGAAGAGTCTAAGAATTCAAATACTTGGAAGTATTTGAAGGGTTGCCGCAAGGAATGAGTGCAGGATTCTTTTTGAAAACTCGAGTTTGTGGTAAAAGTTCAGAAGAGTTAGTTCCTTGAAGTGTTGAAAGGAGGCATAGCGAAGTTGTTTTTTGGGTGGACAAGTTCCGTGAAAGAATACCTTGTTCATTTTCCAGGAGTTGTCAAGGAGGCATTGGACGGTTGGAATTCTCCGTGGAGAATTCGAGAAGTCCCGAGAGCCGTCATATCTTGTAGAGGATCAAGGAGAGTTACAACAAGTGTTTTCTAAAGTGTAAAGCTCAGAAGAAAAAGAGTCGTAGGATCTGAGCCAACAGGAGCCATTGGATCATTCACGTAATCTCATTTTGGGGTTTTGCGAGTTGGAGAACCGAAAGCCTTGCAACAAGGTTCGCGAAATCGCGAAGTGAAAAGTCCCGAAGGGGAAAAAACATTTAAATATCATGGACAGTGGAGAGTGGATAGGTGGCGTACTTGTCGACATGAAGGTCAAACCTTTGTTGACCATTTCAGGGTTTCGTGGGTTGAAGAACCGAAAGTTTTTCATCAGGACTCGCGAAGTCGTGAAGTCCGAAATTCCGAAAAGGTGGGACATTTCGTTGTGGGCCAGCACTGGGAAATGTGTCAGAATTCAACATTTCGGCATATTAGAGGATAAGAAGTCGAGACTTTTGTCCCAAAAATCCCGAGGTCACAAGTTGCGATAAGGGGTAACGAGGAGTTCGGGATCTCGGCACTTCGGGTGTCGGGATATAAAGGAGGCAGCGCTTTGGGAAGCGAATTCGTGAAGTGCCAAAGCTGGGGACAAGGGACATGTGTTAGAACCACAAGGTGGGCCCGTGTGATAGATAGGCAGACATGCGTCGCCTAGCAAAAGGAGTCAACACTCCATTGACTTCTCACATCTTGGGAATTCGTGAGATAAGAGCATGGGGACTCGATGTTGAAACTCGCGAAGTGGTGAGTAGCGAGAGGTGCTAGTGTTAAGTCTAGACGATGGTCATATGCATAGGGCACTGACAAGGGAAGGAGCCATACCCGTATCGACATTTTGGGTATCGTGAGATTGGGAATGAAGAGTCGGGAGTTTAGACTCACGAACTTGCGAGTGGTGAGTTGTGACAAGTGCCTTCTGGGTTAGGCCTTAATCATAGTGTTGTGGTCGCACAGAGAAGTGGAGCTCACACCTAGTGTTGTTCGTGTAGGGGAGCTTCCAAAATGACTTGTGGATCGATTGAATTGATATTCCAGCAAGGAACTGAAAGAGCCGATTTAGCTCAAAGGAGACAAAGAATGATCCTGTGAGCAGACTTCGGCCCTAGGGTCAGGGAGGTCTGCGTCAGTGTGGTATCAGAGCCTAGAAATATTTCTTTGCTTTCTATAGCAGGGAAAAGAAATATTCACCATGTCGTCGAGAAGAAGAGACAGGAAAACAACTGATCCGCTAGAGGAGAGGGAAATGCCAGAAGAAAGGGGTAGGCAGGTGTGAAATCTAGCCATGGAAAGAGAGATGCATAACATACGCACCAAACTCATGGATGTAGAAATAAAACAGAGGTGCATAGCCGGTGTTGGAGATGTCAGTGAATCTGAAAGTGAAGATCAAGCTGGACATGAAGGAGAAGAAGTTGCAGTAGAGGATGCAGCAAATGAACGTCTGATTAGGGCGGTTGCAAGAATGAGTGCCAGGGAAAAAATGGACATTCCAGTATATGAGGGAAACCTGGATGTTGAAGAGCTTCTAGACTAGATTAGAGCTCTAGACACATATTTTGACTATGAGGATGTCGAGGAAGACAGGAAGGTCAAACATGTTGTCACAAGATTGAAAGGACATGCAGCATTGTGGTGGGATGAGCTACAAGCTGACAAACGCTGCAAAGGCAAGCAAAAAATCAAGAGTTGGGATATGATGGTTGCAATGATGAAGGAAAAATTCATTCCCAGGGATTACCAGATTACTCTATTTCGGAGAATGTTGAATTTGAGACAGAAGCTGATGTCAGTGAAGGAGTACACTGAAGAGTTCTACAAGCTAAACATTAGGGCAGGTCATCGCAAAAGTGATGATGAAAAAGTTTCTAGATATATGAATGGTCTACGATACAACATTCAGTATGAGATGAGCATGATGACCATCTGAATGGTGGAAGATGCTTATTAGATGGCTATGAAAGCTAAAGAGAAGCTGAGTTGAAATCAGGGTCAAAGAGGCCGAGGGAGAAGTCAAGCCAGAGGCAAAGAAGTTTCCCAGGATAGGAACCAGAAACCAAAATAAGTCTGGAAGAAACCTCAGACTCAGACTGAGAGAGGTGGAAGTTCACAGAGGGGACAGTATGCTGATGGAAACACTTTTCCTCGTGCTAGAGGTAGAGGAAGAGGAAGAGGTGGAGTGGTGAAATGCTTCACATGTGGAAAGGTTGGACACAAGTCTTATGAATGTCCAGATAAGAAGATATGAATGTCCAGATAAGAAGAAAGAAGGAGGTGAGACTCACATTTCCGAAGCACAAAGGCGGAATTTTGAGGCAGAGGATGCTGAAGGCGGAAGATCACTGGTGATGAGGAAAGTTCTCTTAACGCTAGAAGAGGAGGTGGAGAATCCAGTGAAAAGGAACAGTATTTTTTGGACTGCTTGCAAGACTAAGGACAGGGTATGCAAGGTCATTGTGGATAGTGGTAGCACAGACAATCTCGTTTCTATGGATATGGTAGAAAATCTGGAGCTGGAGACTATTGAACATCCAAGTCCATACAGAGTTTCATGGCTACAAAAAGGACATCAGGTAAATGTCGCTAAACAATGTTTAGTTGAATTTAAGATAGGAGGATATGACGATAAGATATTGTGTGATGTCATTCCCATGGATGTTTGTCATATATTGCTGGGTAGACCGTGGCAATATGACAGGAATGTGATTCATGATGGGAGAAAGAACACATACACCTTAGAGAAGAATGGGAGAACTCACATGTTGTTGTCGATTAAGGACCAGAAAGTAAAACCTGAAGTAAGCAATGTTGTACTTCTCATGAGTGGCAAGGAACTTCTTACAGAGGTTAATAAGAAGGAGGAACCGCAATTCATTGTGGTCAGGAAGCCTAAAATTGTTTTGACCAGCACAAGAGTGGATGATCTACCAGAGGAAATCTAGCAACTACTGGAGGAATTTGTTGATATAGTAGTGGATGAACTACCTCATTCGTTGCCACCTATTAGAAGTATAAGTCATCGCATTGATCTTATACCTGGAGCTAGTTTACCAAACAAGGCAGCATACAGATTAACGCCGCGGGAGAATGAAGAGGTCAAAATACAGGTCCAGAATTTAATGGACAAAGGGTTGATTAGAGAAAGTTTGAGTCCATGTATTGTTCCGACAGTGCTCAGTCCAAAGAAAGACAGAGGCTGGAGGATGTGTACTGACTCAAGGGAAATCAACCAGATAACCATAAGGTATAGATTCCCATTGCCAAGAATGGATGATTTGATGGATTGGTTAAGTGGGGTCAAATTATTTTCAAAAATTGATTTGAAAAGTGGTTATCACCAAATTCGTATGAGAGAAGGAGACGAATGGAAGACAGCATTAAAAACCAATGAAGGGTTGTATGAATGGCTTGTCATGCCATTTGGTCTAACAAACGCGTCGATTAATTTCATGAGGTTGATGAACGAAGTCCTGAAGGAGTTCATCGGAAATTTGTCATAGTATACCTTGATGACATACTGATTTTCAGTAAAACATAGGCAGAGCATCTGAAACATTTGGCTACAATGATGCGGAGGCCACAACAAGAGAAGCTTCTGATAAATATGAAGAAATCCTCATTCATGAAGACAGAGCTCATTTATTTGGGTTTTTTTATTTCTGCAGATAAGTTGAGGATGGATCCAGATAAAGTGGAGGTGATTAAGAATTGGCCATTGCCAAAGAATATCTTTGAAGTTTGAAGTTTTCATGGATTGGCTAGTTTCTACAGGAATTTCATTAGGAATTTCAGTGGAATTAGTGCATTGATGATGGACACAGTAAAGAAAAGACACAAGTCTTTTCACTGGATAGAAGAAGCAGAGAAAATATTCAATTTGTTGAAAAGGAAAATCACGGCACAACCAATTTTGGTGTTGTCGGATTTTAAGAAGATATTTCAAGTAAAATGTGATGCAAGTGGATTTGAAATAGGGGTAGTATTGAGCCAAGAAGATAGGCTGATAGCATACTTCAACGAGAAGCTGAACGAAACCAAAGTGAAATACTCCACGTATGACAAGGAGTTCTATGCTATTATTCAGACATTGAAGAAGTGGAGACACTACTTGATTCCTAAGGAGTTTGTTTTATACAGTGACAATCATGCTTTGCAATTTGTGACTCAACAGGAGAAGTTGAATCAAAGACATGTAAAATGGGTTGAATACATGCAGAACTTTACTTTTGTAATTAAGCATATTTTTGGAACTACTAACAAGGTTGTTGATGCTTTGAGTAGGAAATGTTTGCTATTGCAGGAATTCAGAGTCAAGTTTTGATGATCTCAGGAACATGTACATAAGTGATCCAAATTTTAAAAAAGTGTATGAGGCAACTGAGAATCCAATTCTCAGGGATAGAAGCCAATGGGCCGAATACATGATCCATGATCAATTGTTATTCAGGGGCAATCAATTATGTATTCCGAAGGGCTCCATGAGGGAGAATCTGTTGATGGAGAAACACAGTTGAGGATTGTTCGGACATTTCGGTCATGACAAGATGTTCTCAAAGTTAAATGAGTCATATTTTTGGCTAGGAATGAGAGAAGACGTCAAACGATTCATGGACAGATGTAGAATTTGTCAGCATTCAAAAGGAAAGAGGCAGAATGCAGGCTTGTATCAACCGTTACCCATATCTGAGAGGTCGTGGGATGTGGTAAGCATGGACTTCATATTGGGGCTACCGAGAACCCAAATAGGGTTCAACTCGATCTTTGTAGTGGTGGATAGATTTTAGAATATGGCACACTTCATACCGTGTCAGAAAACTAGTGACGCAACTCACATTGCGAATCTGTTTTTCAAAGAAGTCATTCGACTTCACGACTTACCAAGGAGCATCGTCTCAGATCGAGACACCAAGTTCATGGGACACTTCTAGAGAACCTTATGGAAAAATCTGGGAACAAACTTGTCGTTCAGTTCATCTTATCATCCTCAAACGGATGGACAGACAAAAGCTGTGAATAGGAGCTTGGGAGACTTGTTGAGGAGTTTGGTGACTGAACATCACAATCAGTGGGACAACATTCTGCCATAGGTGGAATTTTCTTATAATGATTCTCTTAACAGGAGCACAGGGCAGAGTCCGTTCCAAATTGTTTATGGGACATAGCCAAGAGGAATTTCTGAACTGAGGGATTTAGAACGAGATGAGATAAGAAGTGCTATTGCAGAAGATTTTACCGAAGCAATGAAGGAACTTCATAGCCAGGTGAAGGAGTGGTTGCAGAACTCGAGCCAGGAGTATAAGCGCAGAGCATATCAACATAGAAGAAAACTTCAGTTTGAAGTTGGTGATTTGATTCTTTAACACTTGAGAAAGGAAAGGTTCCTGAGAGGAACATACAATAAACTGAAAATGAAGAAAATTGGACCATGTAAGGTCTTGAAGAAATTTGGGGAAAATGCTTATGAGATTGAATTACCCGATGGGATCGGAATTTCTCCGATATTCAACATCTCATATTTGTACCCATACAAAGCTGGAGAAGACAGTGAACAACCAGAGGTTCGGTGGACAAAACAGATTCCAGTTGCAGAGAAACCACAGATGGAAATCATACTGGACAAAAGAATTAGCAAAAGGACCAGAAGAAGGGAATATTTTGAATACTTGGTCAAGTGGAAGGGACATCCAGTTGAAGATGTCAGATGGGAAAATGAAGCCGAAATCCAAAAGCATGGACAGACTATGCGAGAGCTCATCGACAGGAGCCCATGAAAATTTTCAAGCGAGGGAGTATGATGCAGGAGCATCGTCAGCAGCAAGCGAGCGCGAGTAGCGCCAATGCATTTTTGGCACATGTTCAAAGGTGTTTAAATTTTTTTGAAGTAGGATGCGCCAAACATAAATGAAGTAGTTAAGAAAGGGCATACTTTTGATTGTAATCATACCTTGAGCGTCCCGCTCTCGTCTGAAGGATTAAGAGGCATTTATGCTAGTAAATGTAAGTAGGTAGAATTAAATTCTAGATTAGACAGTTTTAGGAGTAGAGGGAAAACCAACTATAGACACCCTCATATTGTATCATTGTAACATTATCAATCGAAGAGAGCATAGGAGAGAAGAAGCAGAGAGCTGTGTAAAGTAAAAACCCATGTACAGAAGTTCTGGATTAATACAAAGATCTTTAGTTCAGACTCATGGTGTTCAATTTCTTTCTGTGTTTGTACATGTTGATTGATATATGCTTGTTACTCTCTGTTATGCATTTTCTTTGATGCGTGAATGTATGATTTCATATTTAATGTCTAAAATCTGAAGAGAGGGAGAGTAAGGAATGAGTTTCAATTGTTTCTCTATCTGAGCAAGAGTTTTCCTGCAAGGAGTGCAGTGAAATTGTCCGCAAGGTGTGCGTTGACAGAAATCAGAGTTTGTCTCTGAAATATCAGGAGGGATAACATTGTTCTCATTCTCGAAAAAGTGAAAATCAAGCACAGGAGCCGTGCAAAGTGTGCACTGGCCGAGTAGAGTCTCAGAATTTGCAACCTGGGGGAGTTGTTGAAGGACTGTTGTTGCAAAGAGAGTGCGCAGAGTCTAAGAATTCAAATACTTGGAAGTATTTGAAGGGTTGCCACAAGGAATGAGTGCAGGAGTCTTTTTGAAGACTTGAGTTTGTGGTAAAAGTTCAGAAGAGTTAGTGCCTTGAAGGGTTGAAAGGAGACGTAGCGAAGTTGTTTTGCAGGTGGACAAGTTCCATGAAGGAATAGCTTGTTCATTTCGCAGGAGTTGTCAAGGAGGCATTGGACGGTCAGAATTCTCCATGGAGAATTCGCGAAGTTCCGAGAGCCATCATATCTTGTAGAGGAGAAAGGAGAGTTATGGCAAGTGTTTTCTAAAGTGTAAATCTCAGAAGAAAAAGAGCAGTAGGATCTAAGCCAACAGGGGTCGTTGGATCATTCACGTAATCTCATTTCAGGGTTTCATGAGTTGGAGAACCAAAAGCCTTGCAACAAGATTCGTGAAATCGTGAAGTGCAAAGTCCCAAAGGGGAGAAAAGATTTAAAGATCGTGGACAGTGGAGAGTGGATAGGTGGCGTACTTGTCGACACGAAGGTCAAACCTTTGTTGACCATTTCAGGGTTTCGTGGGTTGAAGAACCAAAATTTTAACAGCAGGACTCGCGAAGTCGCGAAGTCCAAAATTCTGAAAAGGTGGGAAGTTTCGTTGTGGGCCAGCACTAGGAAACGTGTCAGAATTCATCATTTCATCATATTGGAGGATAAGAAGTCGAGACTTTTGTCCCGAAAATCCTGAAGTTGCGAGTTGCGATAAGGGGTAACGAGGAGTTCAGGATCTCAACACTTCGGGTGTTGGGATATAAAGGAGGCAGCGCTTCGGGAAGCAAAGTCGCGAAGTGTTGAAGCTGGGCATGAGGGACATGTGTTAGAACCACAAGGTGGGCTCGTGTGATAGATAGGCGGACATGCGTCACCTAGCAAAAGGAGTCAACACTCCATTGACTTCTCGTATCTCGGGAATTCGTGAGATAAGAACATGGGGACTCAACGTTGAAAGTCGCGAAGTGGCGAGTAGCGAGAAGTGAGAGGTGCTAGTGTTAAGTCTAGCCGGTGATCACACATGGAGGACGCTGAAAAGGGAAGGAGCCATACCCGTATCGGCATTTCAGGTATCGCGATATTGGGAAGGAAGAGTCGGGATTTTCAACTCACAAACTCGTGAGTGGCGAGTTGTGACAAGCACCTTCTGGGTTAGGCCTTAGTCATAGCGTTGTGGTCGTACGGAGAAGTGGAGCTCGCACCTAGTGTTGTTCGCACAGGGGATCTTTCGAAAGGACCTGTGGATTGATTGAATTGAGATTCCAACAAGGAACTGAAAGAGCCGATTCGGCTCAAAGGAGACAAAGAACGATCCTGTGAGTGGACTTCGGCCCAAGGGTCAGGGAGGCATGCGTCAATACACCAGTTTAGAGAACTGGTAGTAGAGGATACATGAAGTATCCACGCGAAGATGTGCAAGAATAGACCATGCAGTAAGATGGATATGCACAGAAATCAGAGAACCACCCAGCTTCCATGGAATAAATGATTTGGAAACATTCTTGACACAGTATGAAGACGTAGTGTTAGAGAACCAAATATTGTTAGCACTTGACTTATCACTAAAGGCCACACCAGCAAGATGGTGGAGCACACATAAAGAGACAATAACAGACCGGTACCAATGTAAGCGGTTACTATGCATAAGGTTCGGCGCAGAACAGAAAAACAAAAAACAACAAAAAAGTGAAGGACACAGAGAACCAACAGAACACTTGGAGGCATGTAGAATGCTGTGGAAAATGACACCACCAGAGGAATGCCCTTATCAATTCATACATACTCTTGAGGGCATACTAGCGAATTGGTATATGGACTAGGAATTGCGTAAAGGAACTACGACATGGACGATATTGCGACAAAATTTCAAAATTACTTTCTCATTTGAGCATGAGAAATCCAACATAGATGCAGCCCTTAACTAGATCAAAGGAGTAATATTCCCCAAAGAACCAGAAATAGAATATAGCACAAAAGAGAAACAGTGGAATATACAGACAGTCAAGGAACTATTATCATGTTACCATGTATAGGAGGAAGCACTAGACGAAGACGATTTGTGCGATATTCAGATCAAAGAAGTAGAAGGAGAAAGAGATGTGGAGGGACCAACCATCGAATCAGAAGTCATTTCCATGCCAATCAAGGTAAAGAAATTTAAAATTGGGATAGTTGAGCAACCCAAAATGGCCAGCATTGGATATTACTGGGATGAGCAAACAATAGAAAGTATCACAAAGTTATTATGTGAGTATAGTGACCTCTTTCTCACAACATTCACATAGATGAAGGGTATAGCCGGAGAAATGGAATGAAGATACCACTCAGACCTGAAGTGAGACCTATTAGACAATGACCCTATAGACTAAACCCCATATATAAACATAAATTTAAAGATGAGATCGACAAGATGCTCAAAGTTGGAATCATAGAACCGATTGAGGAGTCAAAATTGATAAGCCTGATGGTAGTACAAGACAATAAACAAGGAAGATAGATCAGGATATGCGTGAACTTGAGGAAGTTGAATGATGCATGCCTACACGACCCGTTCCCTACATCGTTCACATATGAAGTGTTAGAGAATGTGGGAGGACATGAAGATTACTCATTCACTAATGGATTCTCAGGCTACCATTAGATTAAGATAACACAAGAGGACAGACACAAGACCACATTTGCGACGGAATGGGGATCTTATCAGTACACAATCATGCCATTTGGACTAAAGAATTCACCAACAATATTCTCCAGAGTAGTCATTGCTATGTTTAAGGAATTCATCCATCAGTTTCTTGAAGTATACCTGGATGATTGGACAATCTACAGCCTACTAAAAAACCATGTGGAAGTTTTATTACTGATGTTAGAAAGATGAAAACAGTGCCAGATATCACTAAATATCAAGAAATGCATATTTGGAACACCGTTTGGGATACTATTGGGCCACATAGTATGCAAACAAGGTTTATTAGTAGATCTGACAAATATCACAGTCATTGTTAACTTACCAACACCAAAAATAGTCTGTCATCTAAGAGAAACATTAGGACACACAAGATATTACGGGAAATTCATCAAAGGATATTCGCAGATCACAACACCAATGGAAAAGATGTTAAGGAAGGATGCGAAATTTCAATGGAACGACGAGTGTCAACACGGTCTGGATACCTTGAAGGAAAATATGGTTACCGCACCGATACTAGTATTTCCAAACTAGGAAAAGACATTCAATGTGCATGTAGATGCATCAACAATATCCCTCAAAGCTATCTTGGCGCAGCTAGGACCATAATATTTGGATCACCCAATAACGTTCGCAAGAATAAATTTATCAGACTCAGAATAGAACTATAACATGATAGAAAGAGAAGGCCTAGCCATGGTCTATGCACTACATAAATTCAAACATTACTTATTGGGAAAGCACTTTAAAATGTTCACAGATCACTCAGCCCTAAAATACCTCGTCAACAAGCCAGTGTTGGGGGGGAGAATTTGTTGATGGTTACTACTATTCCAAGAATTCGACTTTGAAGTAATAGTTAAACCAGGCAAATTGAATGTAGGACTTGACCACCTGTCGAAGGTCACAAATGGAGAAGAACCTACGAATTTATAAGACAACTTTCCATATGCACAATTATTCTTAGTACATATTGTTGATGAATACTTCACAGATATCATTCAGTACTTGAGTACAGAAATTGCGACACAAGACTATAGCACTACGCAAAAGAAAAACCTGGTAGTTTGCGTTGTCGACTATCAACTGATTGTTGGACAGTTATATAAAATGGGCGCAGACAACATCTTGCAAAGATACACGTTATAGTATGAAATAAAAAGAGTCTTAGAAGAATCCCACAAGGGAATAGCAAGAGGTAATTATGTGGGTAAAGCTATCGTGCATAAGGTATTGCGCACAGGACTATGGTGGCCAACGATTCACAGAGACTCAAAGGAGTACTGCCAACGATGCAATGTTTTTCAAAGGATAGGAAAACCCAACAGAAGAGAAAAGATGCCATTACAACCACAAGTAACATTACATGCATTTAACAAGTGGGAAATAGACCTTGTGGGACCAATCAACCCACCAGAAAAAATAACAGGGGCTAGGTACATTATCACTGCGACGAAATATTTAACAAGATGGGCGGAATCCGCACTAGTAAAATATTGAAGTGCAAAAACATCAACGCACTTTTTGTTTGAACAAGTAATCACTCGATTCGGGTGCCCAAGAGTTTTGATGAGTGACCAAGACACACACTTCATAAACAACACCATTTGTGTGATGACTGAAGAGTTTGAAGTCCATCATCAGAAGAGAACACCATATCATCCACAGGAAAATGGCACAGTGGAAGCCTTCAAAAAGATTCTGGAGAATGCACTGAAAAAGAATTGTAACATCAACAGAGACGATTGGGACCTCAAAGTAACAACAATATTATGGGCCTACAGGACTACATGCAAACATTTGACAGGGAAGACACCATTTAAACTGGTTTATGGCCAAGAAGCAATAGTTCCATTAGAATTTTTAGTACCCATATTGCACGTAGAAAATATCACACAAATGACAGAACGAGGCATAGTATAGGAGAGACTGAATCATTTATTGACCATGGAGGAAGCCTAAATCTTGGCAAGATTCCATCAACAAGTGTAGAAAGCAAGAGACAAAGCTTGGCATGATAGACACATCAAGAAGAAAATGTTCAAGGAAGGAGATCCAGTATTAATGTATGACAACAAATCGTTACAACACCCAGGAAAGCTTAGAATGAATTGGTTAGAACGATTGTTATCGGACTAATCGGTAGGTGCGAACACTAACAGATCTCCCTAGATCCACCTGGATCTAGAACAAAACAGGATAGGACATGACTCTTTCCCTAAGTTACGACCATTGAATTAGCTAGTAAGGAGGAACAAGTGACATACCTTTGTATCGCTTCCTTAAGTCTTTGTTGCTCCTGCTTTGCTCCGGTGCTCTCGTGAGGTCAAGACCAAGACAACACAAACCAACCAAAGTGAAGATAGA
>ML777123.1:111003-160981 GCA_009831015.1 Picea engelmannii
AGGTAGGCATTCCAATACTCAGATCATAGACAGATGACATCATCAACATAGGTCATGGCCACCAATCAGACACCGTGGATCCATGCCATCAAAATATCGCATAGCCACCAAGAATACACTTTCGATCTATGCAAGAAGATTCAAATTAAGACGACATAGCCATGAGACATACAAAGTGGATCTATGTGTCAACAAATTATACATATTCCATTGCAACCTGGATCAAAAATATGAGACCCAGGGTCTTCAATCCTGTCACCTGAAAGTACGAATCTAACCATGTGATTACATGTGCTGAATTCGAACATGGTAGAAACCACTTGATTACTGGTCATTGATGAAACCATTAACAAGTGTGAGGGAAATCACCATTAATGTCAATGACTCCCAAGGTACACTAGTACAATCCACCGAATGTGAATAAATGAGTTGAGGTCAAAAATTCAACAAAATCTCCCGATCAGGGGTCAATGATGAAAAACCACTGTCGAAAGCGAGGAAACCTGCCATTGAAGCATGCAAGTTCCAAGGTCCCAAATAATTTCTAAGTCTTGTTTCCGGATAATGAGTTGGATTCGACGGAACAAAACTTGTCACAGGAGGTCCTTGATGTATCCCCCACTAATGACACGAAATGAGTAACAGATTTTGAAGGTGAAACAGAGTATGATGTAAGTTGAACTGGACACAGGGAAGGCCGACACAGAGAGAATGGACAACTGCAGATGGCCGAATCAATAGAGGTTTCAGATGAACTTCTCTTGAACATATGAATGACACGACCAATGATTTGGAAGCAATGACTCAGAGATGACTCAGGATATGACCTTGTAGCAATTCAAATGAAAGACAAATGGATTTCCCAAATCGGCTTCAGATAATGAATGGGGGGGATAATGTTCAAGAGCGACACTTGCTGCCAATAATATGAATACGAAAACACATCCCTTTCCCAAATTTTCCCCCCACCATTTCTTGCGAGTACCTCTTTATTTTTACATAAGCTTGAGGAGGATAACATACACTTGTTGATGTAAGCTCATCCTTTGGATGAGTCCCTCAGAGTATGTTTAACAAACCCCAGGAAGGAGTGGTTCGGTCCCATTACGGGTCTTTCGATGTTTGTTTAACGAGTCCAAAGATAGAAAAATCGAAGGTTTTTCATGATTATAGAGTCTGAAAAACACTCAAAAGAAAATTCTCTCAGTTCCTTTTTTTGTAAAATAGTCCGATGAGACCAAAAAAGAGAAATTATCTCCCAACAGATTCTCTCTTCAAATACTTTAACGAGCGTGAAAATAGCAAGATCGCTCGACAATCTTTTCATGTTTAGAGATTCTAAAAAGAGCTTAAAGAGGACTCCAGGGGGCTCATTTTTCGTATAACCTTGTTGAGCTCGAAAAAGTGATAAAAGTGTGCTCGATCACATTCTCATGTATTTTCGAGCATGAGAACGAACAAAGACCAAGCTCGAGGTTTTGTCTAAAAACCATAAAAAACAATTCAAACATGCGATGAAAAAGAGAAAATATCTGTATCCCTGCGTATGGACGTCGAAGTCGTCATGTCTGAAAAAATTCACACTCATAGGGGTATTAGGCATTAGGTTTGATAAATAAAACAATTATAAAAACCAACAAAAATGGTAAAAAGTAAATATAAGTGGGTAAAAGTTCTTTTACCATAGTCAATGTAACTTTGCCAAGATTTTAGCCCAAAACCCCCTCTTTTGCCCTTGAATTTCGGTGCTCGATTGCAGAAGGTACGAACAATCATTTGATGAACCATCTCCGTCAGTGAGGTAAGCTCCTTGTCTTCTATCTTTTCATGGTTCAATTTTTTGTTTTCATTGGTAAATTTCAAGTTTTTGAGCTTGTTTTAGGGCTAAAATTTGCGCTTGGGAATTCTCGCAAGCTAGCCACATGAGACCTGTGAGAATGCATGATTTTCGCAGGTGGCCCCAAAGGAACCTGCGAGAACCTCACACTGTGCTAAAGGGGCACCTACGAGAACCGCAAAATGAAATTTTTCTTTGATGTTTGCTCAATGAAAAAAGTACCAAGGCTTGAAGAGAGTTGTTGACCTTCTTCTTATGGTTCTTGTACAGGCATTTGGTTGTCACCATGGTTCTGGAATGGTGTGAAAGAGAGCATGAAGAAGATGATTCTATTGTGGGGAATAACCCAGGCACCATTGTCTCTTTGTGAGACTGTGGTCTCTTGAAATTCTTTTGGATCCCGGGTATGAGGGCCCAAGTCAGGCTATTGGAGTACCTTGTTCATATGTGGGACATGGACCAACAAGTATTCCATGTAGGGGTCCACACATTGTCCTTAGATATCAAGGATGTTTATTTCCTGACAGGACTATCATGGCGTGGGTACCACGCTAGCTTGACTGGTAGCCGAGGTGGTGGGCTGCCTATGAGTGAATATTGTCGTCAGTACTGTGTTCCAGAGGCAGAAAGAAGCAAAGGAAAAGTGGCCATTTGGGGGGTCCAAGATTTGACCCTTCGCACTATCTTGTTCACCATTGCTCGTATGGTGGGGAGAGCTACTCCACACATGGCTCTCCAGAGCTACTTTTAGTACGCCATAGAGTGTACTGAGCCTTGGGTCTTTAACTGGTCAGACCCAGTCCTTCGCAGCGTGAAGAGGCAGTTGACTAATTGTTGGAGAGGCGGCCTGAAGCAATTCGAGTACAAGTCAATGTTGGTGTCCTTCCTTCTTAAGAGGGTTCCCTTGTTGAGGTTGCAGGTTGAGTGGGGTTTTCCAGCTCCAGAGGATCCGAGGATGTTGAGGTGGTGTAACCTCATGGCCTGACATGTAGCTGGACCAATCATCAAATACAATGATTCCTTCTTTGACTGGTTACGTCCACAAATGTTGATGGTCAACGATTATTCCTATGTCGGGTTGGACTTCTGAGGGGATTCGGACTTGGCCCTACCTGAGGATGCTCAGTGGGGAGATCTAGGTAAGAAGCACATTTTTTTCACTTTTTAAATGTTTTTGTGAGTTTTATCATATGCAAATGTTTTTATGTTTGTCCAAGGTCTAATTACAAAAATTATTTTTTTATGACACAGACGTGGGGCCTTATCGACCTCTGGGTACTTCTCCTATTCAGTGACAAGGAGAGTTGGGTCTAGTGCCACGATGGGATGTTGAAGATTATGAGGTAGTGGAACAAAACTTAGAGGGTTTGACTACTGACATTCCCGACATGCCTCTCGGAGAGGTCCCGTAGCGTTATCAACGTCATACGGTGGGCGTGTCAGAGTCTATTGGTCGATTGCTTCGTAGGGTTGCTCGGGCAGTCGTGTGTTATCGCGAGCATCATCCATGATGTTACTTTGTATAATCTATGAGCTTTAGATTTTGAAATTTTGGTTATTGGATAGAACTTTTTTGTGAAATTTTTTTTGATCATTATATATACATATATATGGCTTCTACCATCTTATCTTGTGTTATGTGATGCATGTGATGTGATTGGTTTATAAATGGCCCAAATGTCTGTCTAGTACATAGTTAGCTAATGCATCAATTAATGTATTTAGACATCAAGGAATATGATGATACTCAATATAATCAAAATAATGTTCCAAGAGGCGAATTTGCAAATATACCTTTAACAAAGTAGGACTTCGAATAGCATAGACATTACTTAACTATAGCACTACGAGCTATGAATCGAGCCGCACAACCAAGTGATGGATACCAAGCGAGATAGCATCAATCAACAATTCGATAACGACGCTATACTCTGCAATATTGTTGGTCGCACGGCTGAGGCACACACCTCGTAGAGTGACAAGTTCATTTGTAGGGGCGTAAACCGCCCATGCAGCAGAAGCAAGGTTCTGAGTACTACGGCTAGCGCCATCAATGAAGCCAATGTGGGGTAGCGAAGACTCCGACATCTAGAAAGAAAACACAATGTAATATAAGGGTAGAGACCAGATAACGAAAAAAGCATACTACAGTAACACACAAGAAGTATGATACAATAAAATACAAGTACTCGTGCACAAGTGATCTTATACATAGTACTTCTTTAAGTACAACTCATTTTTGGGTTCACTCAAAGGGATACGGTTGTAATCTACTAACTCGTAAGCTATTTTCTCCAAAACTTGTCTAACAATATAAGGACCTCACCACATGGCTTCAAATTTTCCATCTCCTAGCATATCTCGATCTTGTTCGTAAGGGAGAACCAGATCTCCTTTGGAGAAAACGCGAGGATTGACATGTTTGTCGTATTGGGCCTTGACACGTTTCTTCTGGGCTTCTATGACTAGGGTAGTGTCACGTCGAGTTTCGTCTAATCGCATGAGATACAACATATGTTCTTCCTCGACATAAGTGTTTGGTAGGAGTTCGATGACTAGTTTTAGGGAGGGTATCTCACATTCAATTGGGAGGATGGATTCTAGACCATAGACTAACCGGAAAGGTGTAAACCCAGTTGCAGACTTAACGGATGTCTAGTAAGCCCACAATGCTGAAAACAACATTATGTGGCAACTTGTTTTTTGAATCCCTATCATTCGTCGAAGCATGGTTATGAGAACTTTGTTAATTGCTTCAACTTGGCCATTGGCTTGTGGGTAATAAGGCTTTGAGTTTTCATGGCGAAGGCCCAACTTTTCAATGAGTTCAGACATCATGAAGTTTCTAAAGTGGCTTCCGTGATCAGTGATGATAGCCTGAGGAACACCAAAACGAGCTATGATGTGATTGAAAATGAATAATGCTACGGTCTTTCCAGTATTGTCAAATGTCGGCATCGCCTTGGCCCATTTCGTAAAATAATCTACGACTACAATAATGTATCCATGCCCCCCAGCCGAGTGGGGGTGACATGTCATGAAATCGATACCCCATTTCACAAAGGGACCAATGGAGACCACAGGGTGAAGAGGGAAAGCATGGCATTTTTGGATGGCGATTATGCAATCATTAAATAAAGAAGGCCAAAAATACCTTGCTCATAAGATCTTCTGGGCAGTAGCATACCCATACATATGACCACCACAGGCTCCAGAATGGCAGTCATTTAAGGCTTTCTCGGCTTCGTCAAACGTGAGGCAGTGTCAAAAAACTGAGTCAATCCCATGATGATAAAGAGTATCCCTGAGGATAATATATTGACGGACTTGGTAGCGTATTCGACGTCGATCAGTACTGGACAAATTGGGCTAGAAATTCTAGGTTTGGATATATATGATGATATCTCCGTACCAAAGATCATCGGAACTAATTAGGAAAAGGGATTCATCAAGTAATGAATCGGCTTCTACATTTTCCGTTTCATAGTAGGGAAAGTCGCATATCAACTCGGCAAACACTAAGGACTTCTTGGAATTAACTCGTTCCAATTCCAAGTCAAACTCCTAGAGTATCACGATCCATTTGGAGTATTTTCCCCCTAGCAATTGACGTGTGAGAATGTGTTTCATAGGGTTGCAATTAGAAATTATTGTAGTCTTGCGAGAGAGGATATAGTGCCGGAAACGTTGAACTGCTTGGACGGCTGCCAAGCCCAGTTTTTCGACATGTAAATACTTGGTTTCGGTAGGCGTTAGACTTCGAATCAAGTAATATATAACATGTTCATCATGAGAATCATCCTCTTGGACGAGAACCATAGCGATGGTGTAATCCAAGGCTGCGAGGTAGAGGAAATAATCGCGAATGTAATCGAGGGGGAAGAGAAGCAGAGCACATGTCAGGGACAGTTTCAAAGCTTCGAAGGATTTGTTTGCAATGGTATCCCATATGAACTCAGACCCCTTTTTGAGTAGTCGCGTAAATCCAAGAGATATCTCGGCATAGTTCCAGATGAAACAACGAAGAAAGTTTTCTTTCCCTTGCAAACTTTGTAACTGGCGAAGTGTAGAAGGAGGAGGGAGATTGAGAATCATCTCGACCTTTAAAGGATCTACCCTGATCCCTTGATGTGAAACAATAAAGCCTAGAAGTCGACCGGATTCTACGTAGAAAATGCATTTGTGAGGATTCAAGCGTATATGGTAAAACCGATAGCGGAGGAAAATGGCTTGGAGGTGGATTGGATGATCGACCCAGCGCATGGAATGAGCAGGTAAGTCATCAAGATATGGCTACACGATGTGTTTGATATCATGGAAGGCATCAGACATAGTGCACTAAAAAGTTGCGCCTGCATTCTTTAGACCGAAAGGAAGTTTCTGATAGGCGAAAGTGCCCCAAGGACAAATAAAAGCAGTTTTGTGTTGATCCTCGGGAACAATATTGATTTGATTATATCTGGAGAAACCATCCATCAGAGAGAAGATTTCACTTCCAGCGTAATCGTCAACAATGTGATCGACGAAAGGGGTAGGAAAGTTGTCATTAGGACAAGCTTTGTTAATATCCCTATAATCAACGCATACGTGGATTGTGCCTTGTTTCTTGTCGATCAGGACAAGATTGGAAACCTAGTCAGCGGGGGCCATTGGGTAAATAAAGTCGGATTTGAGAAGTTTCTCGACTTCAAGCTTAATAGCAGCCACTTTACGTGGGTGAACTGGACGAAGGCGTTGACGGACGGGTTTAGCGTCTGGGTATGTCTTAATCTCATGTATCACAATGTCGGGGTCAATACCCAACATTTCTTCATAGCTTCAGGCCAAGACATCACGAAATTCTTTGAAAAGTGACTTGTAGATGACGATTTCATTAGGGGAACACGAAGCTCCGATATGCACATTTTTGACAATTCCAGGTTTGATGGATATATCGAGGGGAATAGTGGGTGAGATATTGCTTAAGTTCCCTTCAGAAAACACATCGTGCATGGACTCGGGAATGGTTGAAATGACGACAACGGTTGATGGGGTCGAGATCCGTTGGTAGCTCTCGATGGTGTGTTGTTCCAGGAAGATGATGGAACGGTGATGTCCATCGTTCTAGGGGGTGTCTTCCATGAAAGAAATAATCATATCGTCCATGGGAAAAATGACGCGGAAAGGATCTGGAGATAAATCACCAAGAGAGGGGGTAGAAGGGGTTGTCGATTGAATGGCCTGATAGGCAGATTCGACCGGACTTAAAGACATTTTGTCGTCGTAACGAAGATGATCGTCGGGGTCGGGTACCATCCATGGGTCGTGAGACGCAGGGGTTCCGTGAATCGAGGTGGAGATCATGTTGATTGAAGCGACATACGAGTGTGGAACATCGGGTGGTGGAATGGGGAAGGTGACCATTAACGAAGAGTCTTTGAGAAGGCCTATATCGACGTTCTCGTAACCTGGTGGGGTTTTGGCGATGAACGGTATGCTTTCAGTACGCATATCTGAGTTAAAGAAGGCTAATTGGTCGACAGTAATTACCTTTCCTTGATGTGGGAAATGTACAACATGAAACAGAGTCGACACAACGACGCACATGGAATCGATCCAGCTATGGCCAAGCAGAAGATTGTAATCGAGAGGAGCATCAAAGACTTCCACTTTGACTTGGACTATTTTTCCTTCTAGCATGATTAGAAATGAAGGAAGGACACCGTAAGGCTTAAAACCAGAGCCATTGAAGGCTTTGAGTGTGTTATGGGATTCATTCAAAGTGGGAGAGTCGATGGCTTTCCAGCAGGTAACAGACATGACACACGTCGAGGCACCCTCATCGATAACGGTTCTACAAATGTTTTTGTCGGAGATAATCACTTGGATTTGGAATGCGAGTTGAGGGGGTAACCTTGGAATGTGATATTCCAAGTCAAAAATTATTAAATTTGTATCCGTCGGGTCGATTCCACCGATATATTTCAACAATGCCTTCCATTGTGTGGGACAACTTTGAAGGACTTCGAGGGATGACATCGCAGAAGGTGCTTGGGCCAGATCTTCAACAATGTTGTAGTTCAGGGCAGCACGAGCATGAGGATTGAAAGTTGATTTCCGAATGATTCCCTTTGGAGGGGGGTGAAGAACTATGTCAAGGCTCAGTCGTTCGAGATGAAGAGGACCGTTGGTAGGTGGAGTCATGGGAGATGGTTGGACCAATGAAGGAGGTATAACATCAACCTTCTCTTTAGAGGGAGAATAATATTTGACTCGAGTGGTAAGTGCGATGTCATTCTTCTTTGAATCGCTAGTACACATTAATTCATAGGACATAGTGGAAGGGGAAGTTTGGTCATGAATGACCAATTGGGCCTGTTGTTGAGAGGGGAAGGGTTGGGACAAAATGGTTGGAGTGGGTGGTTTCGGGGCCCCTTGAAGGAACTTAGTAACCTCAGCACGTCATGGACAATCCTTCGTGTAGTGATCATCACCACAGATAAGACAAGGGTATCGAGGTTTGTGCTTATCCCTATCATCAATAGGTGGAGTTTTGGTTCTCTCTGCTTGCGAAGTATTTTTGTTCTCCTTATTCTTACCCTTTCCCTTTCTGGATTTGTTTTTACCGGATGGGGTAGATTGAACCACATTTACCTCAAAAGTCTTGTCGGTGGGAGGGGTAGGAGACGGAGCATTGTGAACATTAGAAGAAATGGGTTTGGGGTTGTTGCTCGAGGCAGAATGTGGTTGGGCATGGAAAGTTCCAATCACACCGTTAGTTGCATGATAAGCAGTTGGAGTAGTTGAAGTGGCGGAAGTGGAAGGATGAGGTGCATCAGGGAGTAAGTCGTAAAGAGTACCCGTTTGTGAACCATTCGCAAAGGATTTTGTGAACCATTCTGCTAGCAGCTAATCAGGAAGTTCAAGTTTGATGAGACGACGTCTTCGTCGCCACTCATGAATGTGATCGGAGATATGAGTGGCTTTGTTTTGTTTGAAAGAACT
The DNA here is from genome assembly GCA_009831015.1 of Picea engelmannii. Lineage (NCBI taxonomy): Eukaryota > Viridiplantae > Streptophyta > Pinopsida > Pinales > Pinaceae > Picea > Picea engelmannii. The sequence goes on from ML777123.1 coordinate 119,825, forward strand.
CAAAATCTTGGTCCTTGTTTCATAACAGATCGGTAACTGGTAGTGGGTGAGGATATCCATAGCTAGGGTGTTGAATTCGGTGAAGAAACCTCATGGTAATTCTATATACCACTTCGCAGCAGAACCTGTGAGAGTTCGTTGAAAAAGGCGTAAAAGAATAGAGTCATCCATCAAGGAATTGGATGAGCACCAGAGGTGAAAAGTCATGACGTGATTGTTTAGGTCCTCTCTTGCTTTTCCATCGAATTTAGGGATGTCAGATGATAGCTTGGACGGTATAGCGGGCCATTGGGGAGAGTGACAGATTGGATCATTTAAAATCCTCGACAGATCTAGGAGGTCCAAAGTGGCTAAGAAATGTAACTGTCTATTCACATGCAGGTACTGGTGGCTTTGGGGAGGGAGTCTTATCAGCAAACCAGTGGGACCATAAGCAGTCTGTATATAATGCGAAGACCCAGGAATATTCGGTGGTTGTTGTGGAGGAAAGTAGCTCATGGGATTGTATCCTTGAACAGGGATGTGAGGTTGAGCATTCGAGCCCCAAATAGGATTGGACGTACCTAGATATGGTTGGCCTATACTAGGGGGTATAATGGGTGTAGATGGAGGTTGTTGGCCCCCAGTCGATTGAGGATTATGTTGTATTAGATGGTTCCAATACTGGACCAAGGATAGAGGTATGCTTTGTCCATAGGGCGGGGTCGGTGGGGGTTGTGCTCCAATTGAATATTGTGTTCCAATTAGGATTTGTGTTCCAATTGTAATTTTCCCTACAAGGTGGGGTTGAGTCAAATCTCCTTGGTGAAATTGTCCACCAATAGGAATCTGGTGATTTGGTGTGAACGACGAAATGGTGCCACTAGGATTGGTGCCCCTGATAGAGGATGGAAAAGGTCCTCTGAAAGGGGGTTGAGGAAGTGTTGGAATGAAACCAGGAGGAGAGTGCCCAGAAGAAGAGGGACCACTAGGAGTTCCATATGGGGTTTGTATAGGAGTGGGAATAGAATCATTCAATGCACGGTATCTGGGTGGAAGTGTCAGGGTGACACTGGGTGAAAACGGTGTGCCAATGGGGGCTTGACTAGCCGTGGTAATCACGGTCTGAATATTCATAGTATCTATGTAATGGACCATTTGTAAAGGGAGGGTCAAGATGTGGTCATCTCGTAGAGTGTTTGTTCCAGGAAAATAATATGCAGTAGTAAAAGGTACTACGTTCGGGTCAGAGGTTTCAGGGAACACAGGTGAGACGATGATATCAACGCTTTCTCCTGAAACAAAGAGATCCTGTCTAAAAACGCCAGTAGTTCAAAAATGATCTTGGCCCTCAGGTCCTAGAAAAGGTCTAGTCGGTGATCCAGAAGACAAAACAACTAAGTCTCTAGAAGAATTCACTCACATAATACGTCTCTCAAAATCGGGGTGAAGTCGAAAGTCCTCTCGAGAATTGGTAATTCAGAACCATTCTAGAGAGTCATTTTTTTCCACTTGTGGAGTGGTGACGTCTTGGAATTCACTCTGTTGAGGAGAGCCCTCTGGTGAGCTTGAAGGAAAGGGTTGATAACCTTCCAGATTTTCTTGGGGTAAGCCCTGCATTCCACATGAACGACGTGGAGGGTCTATTGTGAACGAGTTATAAACTTACGAAGAAAATTTTGTGGTCAACTTGGGTAAACAAACAACATGCGCTAGTAAAAATTCTAGGAAACAACACCAAGCAAACAAGACCTTCTAATTCCAAAGTTACTAGTTGGTGATGAAATCCAACGTCGTAACAACAAGATGAGAAGGGGCTGGGCTAGGGTGTAAAAGTTACGTTGATGACCTGCTTAATGGACTTACACCCTGGTGCAATCTCCCACACATAATCGTGGGTATACCCTCCAAGGAGCCCGAGTGAGTTTGGCCAACGTCGATTCTAGGTACGATGAAGACTTCCCCCTTCAGAGTCACCTTGTGTAAGACCCTAAGAATATAGGCCGTTAAGGTTGCCACCAACAACAATAAAGCCTGGGGGGATAGTAGACAGTCCAATCCACACGCAAGGACAGGGTATCCAACCTGAAATCAACTTGAAAGGCTTCCACTCATCATTGTGGGTATACCTTCAAGTGACCCCCGAAATACATGCAATCTCTACACCAATATCAACAAAGTAGGGTGATTAACTCTGTCAATATCGATGCAACCTTGGGGTTTGACCCTTGTGTGAGAAGGGCTTCCCAGGACAAAATGTTGCAAATGGAATTTGACACTCCTTAACACAAGATGCTATTGTGTGTTTTTTTCTTTGGAGAGTGTATCTCTCTGCCTATTCCAAAGCTCTAACCTAGCTAATTGTTGGTGTAATAGAGTCCTAGAAAAGAGTTACTAGTTAAATTTTAAGATTGCACAATATTATTAAAGGCTGTTGTTACTCAAAGGAAACGGAAATGAAACTGATGTTGTGTGAGACTCTGACCCAACAATGCATAGATAGGAATGAAAAATATCAATTCTTTTTCGATGAATCCTATTTACAGGAGGGAAAGAGGATTTTTCTGGAACAATCTTGAACTATGATATACAATCTTCTTTAAAATGCAATATCAACGAATCATGTAACAATGTCAATTCTTTATTTGTTCTATTTCAACAATTGATTTCCAATATTTTCAAGATGAAAATGCTTAAATAAAAAGAAAAATGTTTTTTTACTATTCAAAAAGAACTACACCATGGTGGTGAAACTAAGGAAAACCAATAACTAATGAAAATAAATAAACAAAACCCAAACCAATCTTTCAATGGAGACAAAAATGACAAGCAGGCAAGACTAGTCTTTTCAACTGCATGAGAACAACGATTTTCCAAGTAATGAGCAGATGAGAAAGACAAACAATCCCAAATTTCAAACCGATCATTGGCTCCTAACCAAACAAGTACTCAGATTTCCAGGATCAGAGATTATATCCTTGCTAAAAAAAGGGTCAATAGATGACAGTTGAGAAAAAGAATGAACAAGAAGAGTCTTTGATTTCCAAAGACTGATCGTTCACAAAATCCAAAGTCAAGAAATAATCAACCAGTGGCCCAAGAAGTTCTTTTCAGATACACATACAGATCTGGGCATCTGAGCATACAAAAACCTTAATTCCAAAAAAAATTAAAAAATGGGTTCGCAGGCTATCAGTAATGTACAGTGCAAGAATGGAGCATTCTCGCAGGCTGGTCACAAGTAGGGTGAGAGAATATCACACTAGACTGAAAGGTAGAGCACGAACTCAAGGGGTTCTCTCAGGCCACAGAGGGGTTCAGTGCGAGAAGGCCTGATACTAGGCAAACTTTTGGAAAAAGACAAAAAAATTGAAGGGACTTCTAGACCCAGAGAGTCTGTCAGGGTCTCCTGAAGACTTAGAGATTGATAGAAATGAATAAAGGTAAGGCAAGAGCCAATGGCCAAAGAAAAACACCAAAAACCACTAAAAAATGGGTTGCATCCCCAGTGGAGTCGCCAATTTTGTTATCGGACTAATCGGTAGGTGCAGACACTAACAGATCTCCCTAGATCCACCTAGATCTAGAACAAAATAGGATAGGACATGACTCTTTCCCTAAGTTACGACCATTGAATTAGCTAGTAAGGAGGAACAAGTGACATACCTTTGTATCACTTCCTTAAGTCTCTGTTGCTCCCGCTTCGCTTCGGTGCTCTCATGAGGTCAAGACCAAGACAATACAAACCAACCAAAGTGAAGATAGAAAAATGTATTCAATCGTCGGCTTATACATATGATCAAGGAATTACACAATAAAGTAAGAATGGATTTATGGGAAAAGGACATGCCGCTATATCATATTAATTGAAAGTAGAAGATACAACCTAATCACCTTGATGTCACAAGCTTCCTTTCGGTGACTCTTGGTTCCAACACACACACTTGCTCTGTACTCGCATGAAGAAGATCTAATTCCTCTTGATAGACCAACTAAAGCCTCCAAGCTTCTGTTCAAGAAGGGTTCTTCACACAATTCCTTCACCAATTCTTCAATTAGTCTTGCTTAACCTTTTCCATGAGAATCCTTTCAATATATAGGAGAGGGTGAGATGGTTACATGGATGAGAATAATCCCACCAAATTAGAGAAGCCAGTAAAATGACAACCATATGAATGCCAACTCATTCTCTAGAAGATTCCCTTCTAGAACCCTCGAGACTTCTTCTCTTTTCCAAGCTTAAAAAACAAGTTCGCACCCTGTGTATAGAGAAACCTACGAGAAGTTCGCACCGTAGATGAAGGTGGCCTGCGAGAATGGGTCATTCTCACACCCTAGGCCATATGCAGCCTACGAAATCACTTTGAAAATATGTTTTCTGGAAGAAGATAAATGCCACTTTTCTCAGGAGAAAGTTCTTGTTGGGAGCCTGAGTACACCATTGTTAATACATCACCAAGATGACCAAAATCATGTGTAACAACCATGCAAAGTTATATCTATCACAGACGAAGGCATTGTACAGTTAAGATATTTAGTAGGCGCACACCTCAGAGGAATGATCAACGGGAGCCGACTGAAGCCGTACAAGGACAGTTGACTATCCACCGCGCAGTAAAAAAATAAAAATAATAAAAATAAAAAAGGAAACAAATATAAAAAGGGCGCATTACGCCAGAGATAGAAAGGCCACATGAATGTGGAAAGGACAAGAAAAACTATTACATGCAAAGAGAAACAAGTGAGAAAAAGACAGGTGGAAAAAAGCAGCATGACAGGATGACACTAGGCGAAATTAAAAAGAGGCAAGGACCGGTGGGACGCCACATTAATCACACTAACATAACATGGGACAACAAGAGTAATGGTAAGTACAAAACTGTTGAAGATGCATTGAATCCGCAATTAAGGTGCATTTAACCCATAACCAAGAAAGCGTACTCAACAAGCTTCATGGGAAATCCATACAACACATGGACGTGGGAGCCCATATTCTATTCACGAAGATAGAGAAGACAGAGAGCGACATAGGTGAAAGAAAATAGAGAGAGTTCACGGAGACCACAGAGAATGTTCGACTCTAGCAGCCATTTGATACTCACCACGATGACACTGCCCAAGCAAGTCGAAGTGAGCCAAACCTCCAAACAAACCAGAGTTCAAACCAGGTCACAAGGACAAGCTAAAGAAGGTGAAAAACATCCACCGAAGGTCATTAATATCGAAGAAATCCCATCCCTAGAAAGGATACCAGTACAACCCACACCAATACTGGAATAAATCTGACAGCAACATTGGATCTATATGAGTCTCAAATGACCATCGCAGAACACCCAGCAGGGGAGACCGCAGACAATGTCTCGGCTTGGCCGGAATGGCATACAAAGGGACAACCATAAGTCACTGGAACTTCGAGCCAACCACCACAGCCGAAGAACAAGATATAGATACCAAGTTCACCCCGCAAGAAACTTGCAATAGAAGTTGTTCTACCATGCATACCAGTTGGGGTACAGGTAGGACCAGAGCTACTGGGTCACATAGAGAAGCTCAAATACTTAGACCATGATGTAGCAGATGAATCCAAGTTCCTAAAACTTGCGCAAAGGGTGTTTATACATACCATAGGCACAACTCAACTTGGAGAACCGACTAACTAACCATACCAGTGGGAAACTGCTCTAGAGAAAAAAAGAATCTTAGGTCTTATAAACCTACCACATTTTGGTAGAGGCAAGAATGCAACAAAATCCGTCAAGCAATTGTTACCAGTCACACATGGAGGGGACATATGGTTGGACAAACCCGTCCCCATAGCTATTGATCTTATTGCATAAATAACATGCTTACCAATTCAGGGTATGGATCCCGAGTCGGTTCTAGACAAAAAATCCAAGGAGAAAGCGTTGGCGGAAGAAATGAAGAAGAAGTATGGAACCGCCAGGGGGACGAGAGGCATCATCATCAAATAGATCAACAATGAAGCCACATAATTGGGCGCAAAAATCTTAGCCTACGAGTTGCTAAGAAAATGTCGTAGGGATGAAGTACTATTTGGATTCATTACAGTTGCATCCCAGTGCGTAGAAGGCACCTCAATGAGTTGGGTGCTATACTTATTGAACTTATTCCTAGAGGGCTGCAAGTATGCGCAAGACCTAGCCACAGAGTTCCACTACTCATGGATGATTACTTTAATATCCTTCATGGGATGGTGAGAACCAGGCTATGTAGTTTTTTGTACCGGACCACAGCCAGCAGGAGCAAGGTACATATTGCTCAAAGCAGGGTCGAATTCCGGGCATAAGAGGGAGAATGGGATCATATTTTAAGAATACCTACGAGACATATAGGAACCCATCAGTCAATCGTGGAGAATAACACCTAAGGCTGTTGTGTGATATGCAGACATCACCAAATTCCAGGCCACACGACAAGCAATGTGGATACAGGAAAGGCAGGATCCAGCTAAACAATGGCTACAGATGCGCTACTGCATTACATAGGGTGATATCGATATGGTCATCAACGAATGTCCCGATGAATGTAAGATTCCATCCATCACCCAGGAAGTGCCAGAAAGAACAACAGAAGGAGAGGCAGAGTAGGGGGAAATGCAGCCTCCAGAAATCCAAGTGCCCAAGCGACCAAGAATGGGCCAAGTAAATTCAACATAGATAGATGAAGGACCAAAGAAGACAAGAACCCAGAAGGGGAAGAAGGAGAATACATAGTCGAAAAAGTAGACCGCCTCAAATCCAAACACGCAGGAACCAGGGGGAAATAAGAGACCAACCATGTAGGCAAGAGGTGCGCACAAGAAGTGAAAGGCACAATGAGAACTGCTAGAATACACGATAACAAAGGACGATGGGGACATGATCGCTAGAATGGTCCAAGATTGTCTAGCCGAGGACTTCAACCATGCAACACATCACAGGGACAAACTACAAAAAAAGATGGCAGAAATGGGATAGTTCCTTAAGAAATTAGGTGAAGTACAAATAACAAGTAGTAGTAGGAGCATAGAGCCATCAACACCACAGAACGATGAAAGAGTGGAGGTAGAAGAATGAGATCCAGTCCACTCATTACCACATGAAAATGCAACGATCTACATCACACCTAGCATGATGCGCATGGATGAAATCGTGGGGCAGACACCCTTGAAGGATTTAAACCACATCCAATTGGTCTTGACGTGGATGCCATCAAGGGAACTACATAAGTTTTAGGTTAGCATCGACCATGAGGTACAGTCTCGTGCACACAAAATCTTAGTCAAATTACAGCAAGCAAGGAAGAAGCGGGAGGCACTGGAAAACGTTTGTGAGCAGGCCAAGTTCGAAACTTAGGAGGAAAAAGAATGCAGGAACGAACTGGAACAAAGAGTAGGAGGAATTTTTGAGAAACTTCCAAACATCGCACAAGGGAATGAACTTCCAGCAGCAGAAAAGATAGATCAGATTGCCCAGGCCATCGAGTAATATCATAAGGAGATCGAGAATCTTTGAGAACAGCTCATACCCACCACTCCACAGGCAGTAAAGGAGCAAAGGAAGCAGGAAGCAACAATGCAACTGCAGGAGATAGAGCAACAGGTTAGCACAACAACTGACTTGTTTGATAAAGAAGCACAACTTTGGACAAGGTTGGAGGAAGATCCACAGGTCCAACAGTGGGACAAGGAAGAGGAAAGGATCAATGCAGCGATCCAAAAGCTCAAGCAGAAGCAGAAGACCATACCAATCCCAGAATGTGTCAAAGGGATGTAGGAGATTAAGAAATTGCAAGCAGAGATAATCTCTGCGCAGAACCAGAAACAGGAGCATTAGGATGGAATGGAGCCATTACAGGAGGAGGTAATAGAAGTACTTGCATAGGCAGAGGAAGCTAATACACAGATAGCACAGAACCAGGTAGAATGTGAAAGATTGCTGAGTGGAAAAGTGGTGGTCCAGGTAGTGGACATAATCAAGGATAAGACCGTACAGGCACTGACACAAACAACATAGCTCAAGGAAAAGTTCCAGATGATCACCAAGGAGACCAAGGAAGCTCAGAAGGATTAGGTGGCTCGGGATGAGCCACACGTTAGTGTTGGGGGCTTGTTGGCAGCAGGCTAAAGTGGAAAGAAGGACAATCGTGGGGAAAGAAAGCATGCAGAAACTGAAGTAACAACTGGAGGAAAACATAGCACGTGCTCATGCAAAAGGAAAGAGACAGTTGGAAGGAAGAATAGGGCGCACGCATGGGAGGAAGACCTAATGTCGATAGGGTTAGGGTTTTGGCAATATATTTTAAATGGTTGAAGAGACCAAAATATATAAATATAGATACGTAGGTATCATAGGGGTTTCTTCTTATTAGTTCAGTTTTGTATTGTATTGTTCCATCATAGATATGTATGAATTGATGCAATATGAAATATGGTTATGAACCATTTTGTAAGCTGTTGAGCTAGAGGGGAGGAGAAAAGGAAGATCTAAGGATTAGATCGTAGGCTGAAGAGCCTGGTGCGATCTAGTTCGCCTCATATAGATCTTACCCATCTGAGGAGAAGTGTAAGTGCGCGATGTCGAATATGCAGAACTACCATAATAAAAGAGCCAAGAGCCAAATCTTTGTGGACATAGCCCATGAGGGGGTGAACCACGGTAACATCTGTGTAATGGGATAAATGCATGCATATCTTTAACGTATTTCCAGTAGTTATTTGTTATTCTTAACGAATGAATGAGTTGTTACATTGTTGGTTTAAATATTGTTGCGATAATGAGGGAATAAGTCATGAATAACAGTAGGTTGCAATCACAAGTTATAATAAATGGTCCAGAATACAGATCCCATATCTTGTGCTCAATCCGAGGCTGTAAACACATGAATCTTATAGCCACCCATTTAAATCTATCTCGGGTGAGACTGCGCAATACATTCTATGTGTTGTGTTGCCTTCTGGTTTACCAGGAGGGATGATAGTTTTAGAGGCTTTTGTTGGAAACCCGAAAGACATGAACCCTGGTTCAATAACTCGGATGATAGAGTATAACTAGTAAATAGTAACCAACACTAAGTTAGGACAACTGCAAAAGACAAGTCATAAGAAAATGTATATAATATAAAATCTTTCTCAAAATTTGGACTCGTCAAAGAAGGCGCTTGTGTAGTTGCTTATTTAATGGAATTATGTGATTATTTTCTTTATAATTCCATTTAAAAATATAATTTTTCTTGATCATATCTTGCAATGGTTTTACCATCTCTACAAAACTTGGTACAAATATTCTTACAAAATTAATCTTCGTTATGACGAAAGGTTATTGCATTGATTTCTTATTATGAGGAAAGGCAATTTGTGAGATTTTTTTTTTCCTTTTTAGTTCAATCATTATACCAAATTTTGAGAAAAAAAATCCTAAAATCTTACCTTCCATAATAACAAAGACAATTTTATTAGGATCTAAAGATATTGGTCTGATATTGCAAGGGTAAAAAATCTATCTAAGATGATGTCTATGATCTTTTCTATTTTTTGAAAATACTGTCACATAATCTAGATAGATTACTACTGATTTATTTATTCGACCATGAAACGAAATATCCATAGTCCTCTTAAAGGTGGCTCCTACATTCATTAAATAAAAATACATATTTGTATATGCATAAGTTCCCCAATTTGTTTGAAATGCAGTTTTCAACTAGTCTGAGTGTTATACCAAAACTTGATTGTAACCAGAAAATCCATCCAATAATGACAACATTTCAACACTTGAGACACATTGAAGAATTTGTTCCATGGGTGGAACATGGTAGTTATCCTTATTAGAAGCTTTAATTAAGTTGTGAAAATCTATACAGATTTTTATGTCCACATTCTTCTTTTGTACTAGAACTAGATTTGATACTCATTGAGAATGTCATATAGGAAAAATAATTTTAGCCTCTAGCAATTTGTTCAATTCCTTTTTAATTTGAGGCTATAAGCCTAGATAAATATTTCACAGCTTCATAAATAATTCCTTTTAATTACATGCTGAATAATTTTGGTGTCACAAGTCTTTAAGTCACTATATGTCCATGCAAAAATGTCTTTGTACTCTTTAAGGAGTTTAATGAAAGTGGCCCTTTTCGAAGAGGAACATCTAGTTCCCAAATTAATGTTTCGTGGATTCTATTTAGTTCCCAGATTGACCACTTCATACTGCATAGTAGAACTATTTTTTTTGCAGTTGGTTACCCCTTTAAATTTATCTTGTAAGTCATAGAACTTCTCCAAATGAACCATTGACTTAGGTATGGAATTTTCCATTTTTGGTTCAGACTCCAAAGAAGAAACATTAATCGCTCAATCATGTTGATGCTCATCAATGTTGGACCCTTTGAAAGTATCCTCATGTGTGAGGAAACTTAGTATTTGGTCATCATCATCAAATACCATTCAATTTGTGATATTATTTGGAACTGAGTGTCAAAAGATCAATTCAATGGAAAAATTATTAAGGGAACAAATTCCTGGCGGAATTAACTCAGAAGAAACATTTGCAAGTAAGTCAGCTTCAAAATTTAAAGAAAAAGGTACTGAAACAATATTAAAAGCATCAAAATTATGGATCAAGTTCGATACCTCTTGCTGATAGTTTTTAAGATGATTATAAATACAACATATAATATTTCATACTTGTTTCAATGTAATTTTAGAATCACCAATAACTTTTCTTTTTTTAACTCTCAAATCAATTGCCTTTCTAAGACCTTGTATGAGGTATTCATACTTGGAAATGTTTTGGTGCATTGAAACTATAGTCTACATACTATCATGGTTTTATTACCTTTAGGATATTCAAGAATGAAACTAACACTTGCACCCTAATTAGACTTGGAGCCATCGAAAAATAGAAACCATAAATTTGTATTTTCGTTTAATTCTTAATTACAAATTTCATTTAAATTTGTACAATTTGAGTGTAATGAAGAATTTTAGATTGTATTCTTTAGTCCACAAAAGGTTTCTAATCTATAATGAAATTTCCAAAGAAAGAGTCCATAGAATAGTTTTCTAAAATAGATTTTGAAAACATGATTGGCTCATTATGGTCATTTAATTCAGTCACTTTATACTTCATATGTCTCTCCCGCTCTAGTTTTATTTTATTTGGCTGAGCATCATATGGAAACCATAAATGTGACCAATCAATTGAAAAATAACTATTTAATTTTTCTGAGCAATCTCTACTTAGTAGCGACACATATGATTTTGTAATATTAACAATAATTATATCAATAGTCCGATAGACCTTAGGATTAGAATATGAACAAATTAATACATTCCTAATTTCTCCCATAACTTTGACATTTGTCCTATCTAATTAATTTTGCTAGTTCAACATTTAGCTTCATACACAGAATATGGCATTACATTATAAGAATCCCCCGAATCAACTAAACAATTATGGACATTTCTATTAAAGATTTCAAATGTCAAAAGGAAAGGGGGTGTATGAGAACTATATTTTCCTCCTATTAAAGAAACATTTACATTAAGTTGTTTATTGTTTATGGATGAAGAATTCTGGGCAAGTTTTCTCTTATCTTCATTCCCATTTGTAGTTATTCCATTTTCAGAATTAGTTTTCCCTAAAGCTCGAAGTAACTTGTATTTTTGTAGTTTTAATTTTAAGAGTTCATATAAGCTTGAAGTAATTTGTATTTTTGTAGTTTTAATTTTAAGAGTTCATATAAGGAAATATTATCCCTTGTTTTCTTCATATCCTCCACCAAATCATAATCTAAAATAATAACATACTTACTTGAACTAGAGACAGATTTATTTGTAGATAAATATTTTTGACAAGGAGAAGATGTAGATGGTGATCCTGAATTTGATGGAGGACCCTTACTTCCAGTTTGTGTAACACAGATCTATTCGATTGTTTCATTTTCCTTATCATCTATTATTCGATGGGAAATATCCCATGTAACATTGACTTCAGGGGTTTCTTCCTCCTCTTCCTCTTCTTCCAAAGAAGTGAAAACTTTAAACATGTTCACGAATTCTAGACATGTCTTTTATGAATGATTCCCATTACGTTCTCTACAAAAGTTGTCTTGAGCGAAATCCTTAAGATGTATTTCATCAATAGGAGAATTTTGGTTGTTCGGTGGTGGGGTATTTCTCCTGAAAGAGGTCTCCATGGCCTTTGTAAGATGTACATCCTCCTAAACTCTTTTTAAGATCTATAAGGTAATTTGAGATCTTTTTCATTATTTTTTGGAGATTGTCCAAGTTTACAGTCTCTTTATCTTTCTTTTCATATGTAGTTTTGATTGTTGTTTGTTTCTTGATAGGTGGGATAGTTCTCTTTTCCTTTTATGGTGGATCACCTACAATGATCATCATTTATTTTTCCACATCTAACGTTTCTTCAAAATTACCAGCTAATGTGGTTTTCCTAGCTCTTTTAACAAATATGGAAATTGAAGAAGGTAGAGATGTGGTAAAAAAATTAATGATTACATTGTTGGGAGGCCTAGAATCTTTGGGAATTTTATTCATTGGTGTTAAAAAATATTTAATTAAAATATTTGATCTTTTAATTTTGATTCATTCTAATTCTAGATAATTCTAACGCCAATGTTGTTGGGGTTTTATCCTCATGAAATTTCTTCATAACTGTAGTTTCAAATTCATTCCAATCAGTTATTGATCCTTGTGGTAATGCAAAGTATCAAGTAGATGATTTTCCATCAAAAGTATATGGAAACAAATGGAAAACAACATCTTCATGTTGTACATTCATTAAAATAAATGTTAAAATGAATTTACTTGCGTGATCTTCAGGTGATTCTTTATTATCAAAATCAAACTTGGGTATAAATTTTTCCAGATGCTTGGGAAGATCAAGAAGAGCTCCCAACACTGCAAAAAATCTTGGTTCAAGCCATATTCTTCTTGGTACATTATCCATGTTCCCTCTTGGTGATTTCCTTGTAATTCTTTAAGGAGATTTTGTTGGTCTTCCTTGAGAAGATGTTGGTTGAGATACTGAAGGAGTATAAGGAGGAATTTATGGAGGAGATGGTGGTTTACCAACATCGCCTTTGTATTGAATTTCAGTCTCTTCTATCCATTGCGAAATGTTTGACAATTATAAAAGAGGGTTACAATGAGAGGAATGATTAATAACACTTGTGTGTTCTTTCTCAGATTGTTTACCTTTTGTAGGGACCATGAATTCAATAGGTGATATTCCAAACTACTTTATTTGTGCTCTAGTTAGGATTCTAGACAATTGTAGTTGAGGATTAATAAAAGAAATTTATTTAGAAATGGAAGAATCTATAGGTCTATTCTGTCATGTAGAAATAGTGTTACTTTGGGATTCTAACTCTTGTGGATTTTTAGAATGAATAAGTGAATTGGACACCATGCTTTGTTTAGGCTATGGAAATCCACTAGTAGATTTTGGAATTGGGATCCTCCATGGAGGTGATTTGGGATGAGATGAATGGGATGTATTAGTAATACGAGATGCTCTGCCATCCATTCATATCACACAGTCCTAGCACCAAATTGGTTGAAAGTAGGAAAAAATCATTCCATCAACAATGTTGGAGAATAGCCTCATGGTATAATGAGATGATCTACCTAATATTTATCAATTCATATATATATATATATATATATATATATATATATATATATATATATATATTTCTAAGAATAAATACTAATAATATCGTAACTATCAGGAGCAAGTGTAATTTAAATTAGATAAAATAAAAAATGATAAATTACCAAATTAAATGAAACATTTCCTTAAATTCAGTAAAGTATTAAGTGCATATATACATACAACGATTCCAAATAAGAAATTATCTGTAAAATAGATATGCGTTCTCATATCTATTAAAATATTAAATGGAGAGATTAATGAGTTGAAAAATAAATTTCTTAATAATATATAAATGAAAAAATTGCACAAATAATTGAAATGCTAATAAATACAATCTTACATTTACAGATAAAGATTTCTCTGAAATATACCATCCTTCACTTAATATTTAATGACATCTACAACATCGTCCCACAAGCATGAGCATCGTTGATTTGCTTCTTCAATAAAATCACTGACATTCTTGCAGTTGACAATCCCGGTGTCTAATGGTATTTGACACTGATCTTTCTCTTTGTCAATGATTTTAGGAATACTAATAGGTGTTGTTTGATTTTTTACCTCCTAGATTTTAATCTGATCAAAGGCATTCTCAGCATCTTTCTATTCCTCAAACTGAACTTCTGTATTATCATAAAATTTGAGCAAATAATCTGAATGTTGTTGAATTCAATCCAGTTTTTCATAGAAATATTTATGCAATTCTTTAAATTTGGCATTTATTGACAGTGCTTCTACCGTGAAAAACTTAGAAGCATCATGTTCACATTCAATTTTTTTAATTTTAGTTTCTAGAGAATTGACCTATGATAATTTTTTTTAACCTCATGTTATGTTATTCTTTAATAGAATCCATTTCCTTTATACGTTCTTGGTTTAAACTTTATAATTCCTGTTCACAACTCTGAGTTGATTAACCTATTGTTGTTGTTCCTTGTAATTACATAACTCTAATTTTCTAACTTTTCCTCAAGTGAAGCTACTTGTTACTTTTTCTTTTCTAACTTAGTAATTAGCTCATTCATTAACCAAACATTAGAATTAGAAAATGTTCCTAATGCTAAATCTATTTCATGATCAATTTTTTCGGTTGTTGACCTATAGTACTCCAAACTAGAAGCTTCTTGGGAGACTCCTCTTCATGTAACCTTAATTTTATTTTCCTTGGTATTCCTTTAACTATTCCTTTTTTGACCCTGCAAAATAAGTACTCTCCCAAAAAAAACTACGGTCTTCTCTATATAAGGCTCAAATTGATCTAAATCAAGTTTTATAAATATTGAATCTCCTCTGAGAATAGTGATTATTGTGATTGTAAAAGGAGATATTTTAAAAGTATCAATTTGGGAATCTTTATTTATAGGAGTATGATCCATGTTAAATTTTATGATCACCACATCTTGAGACACTAGAGTTTGATCTTTTGTAGTTCTTTCTTTGTTAAAATACTTTCCATGTCGATCCTTACCATGTGCATCCACCTACTTATATTTAGATAGATTGTCTTTGATTTGTCCCACATTCCATGTTTCATGTGTAGATTCTCCTTTATTTTTTTCTTTAGCTTCCAAGTTGCTTTCTATTGGACCATTATATTTAGTTTTTCTTCACAAAAAATATTTCATCTTTTATCACGAAAGGACAAAATGTTTTATTTTTCTTGCATATCATGAATATTCTCAAACCTTTTCTTGACATATTCAAAGGCCTCAACACCTTGAAATAGAATTTCAAATGGGCAGTTCTCATGATAATATGACTTGAAAAATTTAGTCAATATATAATGTTCTTTGATAACATCTCTAGGATGCTGTCTTTTAAACTTTCCAGAAACAACTAGATGTTCTCCATTTTCTTTGCTTCTTTAATTACATGCTTAGTATTCAACAGGGTATAACTTACAATATCCAAAGGAAATGTTGGCCATAACTTCTTTGAATTTAAATATAAGGAATGCACTATTCATTTGGAAAATGAATGGAAAATTATTGCTCTTAACACTAATCTACCAGACACATATTCACATATTCATGCAACATATGAGGGGCTTCTACACAACCATATATTCTAATGTATGAGAAATTTTCATAAAAAAAAATCTCCTATCTCTTTAATTGTGTTTATGGATTCTTGGGTGGACCTCAACGTTGGTTGATTGAACAACAAACACTATAAAAGAACCATGAAATTATCACAAATATTGTAAAAAGTATTTTTACAATTATGAATCCAGAGAATGGAACAATGGATGTGTATAGACACTTGAGTAGGTCACCAATTCCATTTCATTAATGGAAAATGAGTTTTTGCATAGAATGTATCCACTAGATAAGAATACATGTAAAACCCTTCCCCAAATCTAGGGGGTGTTTCCAATGACTTCTTAACTGCCATTTGAATATTGGCTCACAAAATTTAGGCCTAATTGAAGATTACCCTATATTCAGAAATATCATGCATAAGAGGGACACATTCCAACTTGAAATGTTGAGAATCCTTCTCACCATACAGTCTGCAAAGCATAATAGCTGCTAATGTGTAGGGGTTTTTAACACTCTGAAAGGGATATAACTTGTTTAATTTAACTTTGAATGACATAGGGTCATACTATTAGGGTTTGAGTAAACTAGCCATATCTAAATCTTACTCATCTAATTATTTCACTTTAAAATCATCCATAATTTTCAAGTTGACCCAGGAGAATACAACTTGTACATATCAATTAAGTCTTCAGGGCTTAATGACCCCACTACATGATATGATTCTTTAACTATTGTGCAAGTTGTAACTTGACATGAGAAATTATCCAACTTACCATGTCATAATATGGAAGAATGGGAGGTATTGCAACTACTTTGTGAAGATTTTTCTTTCTAATTTCCTAAATAACTTCTGCATCATCTTCATCTTCATCAGAAAAATTTCCTCATGAATTTGAATCTAGTTTAGACAACTCTTATAACCTGTTTTATGAGTTGTATATGAAAATAAAATGGAAGTAGGGTTTCTTTCTTCATCGAACACCTTATCTTATGGACCCTCAATTCTCTACATATTTCCCCTAGGAGCCATGTTTCCTATACAAAACAAAATTGCAGAAGAATTATAAACTACATGATATGGACCTATTTCAATCATTTCACAGAAAAATGGATGTTTTCTTCTTACTAGAATTTATAGCAGTCTGCAATACAATCTCATAATAATTTTAAATCCTTTTAACTATTCACAGAGCTACTAATGGATGGAAGAAGGGTTTCAAAATATGTTCATGGCCTTTCAATAGGAAAACCATAGTTTCAATAGGAACAAAGTGTCATGGATAATTTGGTCTGAATGAAATTTCATTAACCCTAATCAACCTCCCTTACAGTGTATTAATTTAGTTAATCGAAGAAAATCTTGATAATAATGATGAATCAAAGTGTTAAATGCCAGATTCGGTGGGAAATTCAAGCTGTAGTGTATTTAATTGAAATAATACTGGACATTTGAAAATCCAAAAATCTAGAATTTATGAGAATGTGTTATTAATAGAAGTTTCGGATCCGGATGCCAAATCGTCATGCCACATCACTTTTATGTTTGAAACTTTTTATTTGGAGAGAAAATCTGGAAATCCGAAATACAGATAATTTTGAAATGATGTTTTGATGCGAAAATATGGATCTGGATACTCGGATATTTGGATATTTAGGATTCAAGAACTTTTTAGTGTGAAGCTTTCAAAGACAGAAGGGACAACTATATAAATATCTTGATAGCTAGCTCTTAGAATAACTTATTCAACGAGGCGACAATGGAGAAATTGGGGGAGCTCATCATCAAGTTGAACATGAAAAGGGATGAACTGCAGAAATAAGTGTGTGAGGCGGTCTGTCCCATAAACTATTATTAACCTTGTGAACATTAAAATCATTTTCTTTCTTTCTTTCTTACCAAACACTTACCAAACAATAGCCAAATATGAATGAAAGAGAGACTAAATAAAAAATTTAGCCACTTTTAATCATTGATCAAGTGATATAGGTTAATATTCACTATTGATTTCTTTTTCCGTAAACATGTGTCATCGCTTTGCAATTTAAAATGTTAATACCACGTGCACCATGGGGATTGATTATATAGGGTTTATATAGTTAAATCCCGCCCCATATAACTTATGTGTAGTCAGGGAAAGAATCAAAATTTATGTGACTAGATAGTAAGGTAATCTTTTGGTGATAGTTACCATAAATCTAGGATTCAAATATATGAGAAATTGATTCAATGATTATAAATATGAAAACCGGATTCAAATGCTAAGTAGGACGTACACGTCGGACGAGGATGCAGATATCCAGAATCCAATATTTTGAGAAGAATTATATAAATAACGAATCTGGATGAAACAAAGTAATCTTAACCATTGATTAAGAAGGAGAATCAATCTAGGTCGTTGATTTAATAAGACATAATTTGATTTGCGAGACTAAGGAAAAATGAGATCTGGGAATCCGAGATCCAGGAGATTGAAAAAATTTTAAGAGAGGGAAAAATGGATTTTCAGATATCCTTATATATTGCGAAATTGAGGTATCCCACTATCGTCACTCAAAATCAATCAAAGCATGCACTTCTAAAAGATAAGATTCTAAAACTGCATCATAAACCAAATGCAAATAATGAAATCATAATCAAAATTAAAATATTGAAACAATATTAATCATAATTAAAATAGAATCATCCCTCTTCTTAGCAAAACTTCGATAAAAATAAAAGCATAAATATAAACACTTGATATTAACAAAGAAAAAATAGAAATGCATATATACAATAGGACCCAAAACTAAAAATTAAACAAATAAAATCAAAATTAAATGGGCCCCTTTATTTTTTTCAAAAATAAATTGGAAGTGATTGTGGGCACAATAGTTTGGAAAGTGAAATCCTTAGTTTACAAATATGAAAGAAAATTTGTATACCCATTGTTATGGAGAAATCCCCATAGGTGACCACCAAACCATTTCACTAGATATACTATATTTGATTCTAAGTTATGCTATGATAAGGAGATGAAATGGTTTAAACATGATTCTTAATGGTTGTCCCTATGTATTCTTGGATGATGAAGCTTCATAAATCTTGTTCTAGCTCATGTCACCTACTTCCTACACACAAGAGACCAACACATACCAATATTAAACCTTCAAGCATTAGGAATGTTAAATCTAAGCTATATCAAATATAATATACTCAAGGACTATTAGATCTAGCATTTACCATTGTGCATAATTGAAGACACCAACAATGGAAGGAGAAATCGATGTAGATATATATTAATAAGTGGAGAACATTACATCAACCAAGATTTACCTTGAGTTTTTATTGAGCCCTCTCCTTGATCCTTGCTCCAACTCTTCCTTAGACCTCACACAAGCAAGGCTGACCTGGTATGAAGACTGATTACAAGAGAGCTTGGTTGAAAAACTGTAACATACATTTTCTTCTCTAATTCTTCCACATTCCTCCCTTGGAATGCCTACCTTTTATATATTGATGGAGGAGGCTATGGAATGATTCTAGATCTCTAAAACTTAGTGAACTATGAGTCTAGTATGAGTTCCCAAGCTCCTCATGTGAGATCGACAACTCACCCAGTGCTAATATCCTCGTAACTCATCAAATATAGAAGGTGATAAGCATGGTCACTAGCTTCCAGTAATGTAGCTAGTGATTAATCGAGCCTTTCCAATGGTGCATCATGTGATAGTTCCCACCTTTCTATGCATGCAAGAAACAACCTCCCTCAAAATATGAGAAATCCATGGCAGAAGGGTGTTTCTAAGCATGACAACATCAATAGGTCATCCATGTGTCTCTAGGGTGGAAAATAGAGCTATAACAAATCCCCACCACGTGTGACATCAGAAGAGGAACTGACATTTGAAACATATTATAATATCTGTAAACATGATCTAGCATAAGGAAGGAGCTGAGATATCGAGGAACCAATGAGTACTTGTAATAAGATGTCTACCAAACATATATAGATCATCCTTGAGGTAGGCATACCCATGCTCAGAAGAAAAATAAAGCATGGATGCTAACACAATACATTATGGATATGTTGAGCACTCAACACACCCTAAAAAGCTTATCTCAAATTTTTACTTTTTGGGTACCACTTGATATTTGCATTGTCTGAATTCGACCTCAGTATGAAAATGTTTCATGTGCTTATCACTTTGTTTTTCATTTTAGTTTTAAAGTATGCTTAAACATGCGAGAAATATATAACTTAAAGAACGAATGAATCGACAACAAAAACTTTTCCCAATGTGCTCATGGACTCGGCATTGAAAAGAATTATAGGAGGAAGAAAATCACCCAAGAACACCGCAGTTGCCGACCGTCGATCCTCATAGGCGTTGACGAACGAACGTTTTTTTCGTGAATGAAATTCACCAAGGATACTGTCGATGACCGATTCCTTCGGCATCGACAAAAGGTTAAAATAATAAGCGTTGAATGAAAATGAAATAATAATCGTCGATCGTCGACTTCCGAAACGTTTTCGATATTAGGAAATTCGAAGGACGATAACCCGTGAAGAAACTACGCATTAGTTTTATTTCCGAAGGCCAATCCCCGATACTCATCCAACATCGACAATTGCAATGTTAAGATCATTTTAGTGCATTCGATTTAAAGAAAGTCCCGAGTCCGACCATTACCCATGAACTGATTTCCAGGTCTTACTTAATGAGTCCCGAGTCAGTAACGCCATGTCAGCATCAATCGACGTTGGGAGTTTTTTGTTAGGAGAATATCAACCAAAATACAAAGCAACTCAAAGCTATGCTAATTATAAAATCAAGGCTAATTTACAAGAAGCTGAGACAAGAACACAATAGTTTTACGCACAGAGAGGGAAGCGATGCATTCAATTGCTATGACTAGAATCCTTTCGAAAAAAATTCAAAGTTTTATATATTAAGATTCCCATTGGGTTTAGGTTACATACGGTAAACACTACCAACACCTTTTGTCCAACTGACCCGGTCACATTGAGAACGTGAACATTTTCACAACAAACAAGGAAATTTATTAAAATTATGCGTCACGTCTGAGAAAACAAATAGTGTTCGCCATTCATGTCTCTTCTACGCACGGATTTTCTCCTGGGCTCCGTGCTCCTTGTGGAGTTTTCATGTTTTGTTCTTTCTATACCTTTTGAGCTTCACATATTTGAACGATCATGTCTTGTGCTTCTTGAAGCTATCTTTTAAGCCAGGTTACATTACCTTCACGACCTTACGGTACAGACATCTCAGGGTTCTCTGCCGCCAACTCTCGTCGTAACTCTCTATTCTCCTAGTAAAGTTCAGCTATGTCAAGTTGTGCCTATTTCAGCTGTTGATTAGGATCTCGAGCATTAAAACCCCAGGTTTCCATCCTTCTTGTTCTTCTCCTGCTTCCCCGACTTGTGGTTTCAACCGGTTCGAGTCGGATAACATGCATTAAGGACTCTTCATGTTGTCCCCAAGGTCGAGCCCTGTTGTAAATCTTGGTTATGAAATGAATTGTAAATATGTTTTATAGGTTGGTGAGCCAATTTTATATAAGTTGGTGGGCTTATGTGATTGTTAGTCCAAAGAGCCTAAGGGTTGAAGACCAAGAGCCTGATTTTGTACATGTATTAATGCAAAACATTAATAAAATATAAACACCGCCATGTGCAGACCGACCACGATAAATGAGTGATGGGGGACTAAGCTTCCACAGAGTGGTCAAAGGATTAGGGGCTGGAAGGTGGGAAAAGGGGGCTAAGTGTGGAACCTAGGGACTTAAGTCCTTGGGAATAATATTTTAATATTATTCCAAAAGACATGTGAATATTATGTTTTATCCTAAGTTCTTTTTGGAAAGACAAACAACTTCCAAATGGAAGGAACACTTGTTGAAGGAATGCATGCAGTTGCATGGGTGACAAGTGTCAACCCAGGCACATGTAGATAAAACTGTTGAGTTGAGCCGTGATGGGGGTTCCTCCTCCATTCTACCCGATCGTCTGAGTGTGAATCGGCCCAACCTCTACAAGAATACCCTGGTGCATCTTCTAAACTGTACATCCTATCTGACCCCTGTAAGAGACCTCGTTCCATTCTGAAACTGGGGGGGGTGAAGTCTGTGTGTTGATTTCGGGGATAGCTTGTGTTGATTTCGAGAAAATTTGATGCATCCTCTGTCTGAACAGATCGAGCATATGTGTGGAATATCTGTCCCAAATCCATAACCGTGAGACCATCCTGTCATTGCTGAGCCTATTTGGAAAGCCCGTGTCTGTTTTCCCATTGGCTGTTGTGGCCATGCAATGCTGGACTGCATGTGGCTTGTTGGCCAGTTTGTACAACACTCTCTCCAGGTGAGAGAGGTGATTGAAGTTGGAAGAACATGTTGTTGTACCTGTGAGGGACTCTCTCTAGGTGAGAAAGTGCACAGAGGAAGGAGAGAACTCCTGGAAGGAACCCTATAGATGCCACAGAGCTCAAAGACTTCCGGTCTAGTCTGTTGCTGAAGCCCAAGGCAAGGGAGGTTAGCAACCGAAGGACTGTCTAGGTGACAGAAAAGGTGTATATTCCTGGGGTGGAACATGCATGTAGGGAAGGAGAGTCTGTGGGCGGTGAATATGAGTGGTTCCTGGGATAGAATTCCTTCCTTGTGAATGTGTGTTTTCCCTGTAACCTCAGCCTAGCCTAGGATTCCTCACCTTGGGGGTGGAGCTTAGTCCCAACTCAGGGGTGACCCACTGCTAAGCTTGATGAGCAGTGTGGTATAAGGCTGGGAGGTTTGTGGGAGGCCTGAACCTAGTTGGTGGAATTACCACCATTTCAAAGATAAGTACCAGATGATTTTTTAATTACTTTTCTGCATGTTTGTGTATTTATAATTATCATGTACTCCACTGTGCATATGAATTAATGTTAAATCCATTGATTATTTATAATAACATTAATTCTTATGCTCGCTCTAAGTTTAAATGTATTTAACCTGTTTTAAATGCATGTCATATATATATATATATATATATATATATAATTAAGCATGAGATTATTATTCCACGAAGTAGCGCCTGCCCGACTGATGGAAAGGGGGCGTTATAGTATGGTATCAGAGCGTTACGGCTAAAAGAGTTGCGAGAGGTGCTAGAGTATGGTATCAAAGCCAAGGTTTCGACGTTGAGCCTAGATGGGCCCATTGAGTGGTCTTTGAACCGACGGTTTGAGGAGGGATTGTGTCTGGAGGACCAACTTCGGACCTTTGTATGCTCCTGAGTGTCAAGGAGTTACTTGACCGTGCTACCAAGATCAGGAGGTGTAGTGGTTTTATGAAACCACAACTGATGTGGTATCTGGCCACAGGGAGAGAGTAATCCACACCAGAAGTGTTGGAGTTGTAGGATTTGTTCGGGAAAAAGGAGAACCCTCATGACCATCAGATCTGGAAAACGTGTGCAGGGTTTAAAAACCCTTTGGAGTTGCACAAGAATGTGGAAATCGCGATACACAAAACCCAAATTTGTCGGGATCATCAATCGAGGAAAACACGTGGTTGTTGGACGGTGTTTTGGCACCCGGGAAACCAAAAGGGAGGAACCTTGTTTTCGCAAGTCACGAAATAGCGAAACATGAAATTCTGAAACGATCTACATAGTAGATCGTAAGATATGAACTTGAACGTTGGATCAAGTGAAGGGGTAGACAGTAATTTTGGGATTTTGGCAAATGGAAGTTCGAGAGGGTGGAAGCACAAACTCTCGATGCCCGAAACGCCAAAAGGATCTGCGCCGTAGATTTGAGAAAGGTCTAATCATTGGATTTCACTTGGTATGGACATGGACACATGGGTGTGTACCACATGCTAGTGGGACAAAAGAAACATGAGCATGGTGGGACCCGATGACGTCACCATAGATAACATGGACCCTCCTGAGGGTGCCACTCACCACTGTATATGTGGAGACAGTTGTGCCATGTGGGCTCAGAGGGTAAAGTAAATCGAGATTTCAGAATTCGCAAAGGAGGAGCACGAGGGCTCAACACTCCAACTCACGAATACATGAGTTGCGAGAGGTGCTAGCACTTAGCCCTAGCCTACAATTATATGTAGCAGGTGCTAGCGAGGAGGGATCCATACCCGTATCACATATTGGGTATCAGCGTTTGGAGGAAGAAGAGTCGAGGGTCTTTGACTCGCGAACTCGCGAGATCGCGAAGTTGTGAAGGGTGCCTTTGGTTACGAGGGTAGGGAGAAAGAGGAAGCTATCACCCGAAAACCCGAAGTGTCGAAGTCCCAAAATTTTCGAAGACAAAAGAACCATCGAGGATTTAACTGTTGGATCTTCGTGGATCGAGGACCCGAATTTCCGAAGTCCCGAAATTCGCAGAGCCAAACAGAGCTCATAAAAATTAATGGAATCGAAACTTTTTTTCTTGTTCACGATGGTTTATGAATGTTGTAAGTTTTCTTGAAGGTTTAAGGGCCTCACAAACTTCGGTTGATTGCACCTTGTGTGTGTAGAGTTCAACGAGTGTTAGGACAACTGTGAATCTATGCCGAGTATAGAAATGGAAGAGGTGTGGATGGCCTCCATTTCAGAGAGCAAAAGAGAAGGAAGGGATGTCAACCTGGGAGTCGAAGGATCGAACTCCAATGGGCACGGAAAAGAAATGGATAAGGAAGGACATATGATGAAACTCATTGAAATATTGCAGAAAGATGCCCAGGCTCACTGAGCTGATAGCCAAAAGTTCATGAGGGTCAGGGATTAATAGGGAGAATTCAACTTAAAAGTGTTAAAGAACCTGGAAAGAATAGAAAGGAAGTTGGAGAAGAGGAGTGGCTCAAGCAAGACAGAGAGTCACAGGACCCCTGAGAGAAGAAGAAGATCGAGGAGTGGTAGCAGACATCATCGTTGCTCCCCAAAGTATTCCAGCAGGGAAGAACACAGTAGTTCAAGCATGTCCCCTACTAGAAAACACCGAACATCAGGAAGGGATGAATTGAAAGGAGAGATGAACAAGATCAAGCCTCCAACGTTTGATGGAGAACATAAGAAGGAGGAAGATGTTGAAACCTGGTTGCTTGGCATGAGGAAATATTTCCAACTGCAAAATTATTCCCCTCATGCAGAAGAAAGAATTGCGATGTATCAACTAAAGGGAAAAACATCCATGTGGTGGGATCAGTTTGTGCAGGTGCAGCACATCAGAGAGAAAAATATCACTTGGAAGGAGTTCAAGAGGTATTTTGAGAAGAAATACCTGACCAAAAGGTACTATGATAGGAATATGAAGGAGTTCTTCGAACTCAAGTTGGGCAGCGTGACCGTCGATAAATACGAACGAAGGTTTTTGGAACTACTGAAGTATGTTCCATTCATCAAAGATGAGACTGTCAAGATTTAGAGATATATGAGTGGACTGCCACCTTCTATTGGTGACAAGATTCAGTATGATGACTTTAAGACTATGGAAGAAACAATAAGAAGGGAAAAATGCTTATATGAATAGAAAAGAGAAAGGCCTAATTTTCGGAAGGCCTGGGATGATCAGAAGAATTTTAGGAAAGAGCAGAGGTAGAAGGGAAACAAGCCTCCCTTTTTTAGAAACAATCCTCAGGGACAACCATCTTTCAGAGAGCCTAGGAAGGCTGAAGTGGGTGAGAAAATGTCCAGACCGCCACCTATGGAGTGTTGGGGCTGTAAGGGAAACCATAGGTACCGAGACTTCCCCTACAGAAAAGATAAAGCGAGAACCATACACAATTTTCAGAAAGTTGAAACAGTGGAGGATATGGGCAGTAGGATGCCAAGGATCTACGCAGACCTAGACAAAAAACAAGGAGAATTTCAATCGCACATGATTGAAGTGGAAGGTATGATCAACAACCAACTATTTATTATTTTAATTGATTCAGGGGCTAGCCATAGTTATGTAGATCCTAGAGTGGTGGAAAGTTTTCATTTATCAAGAAGCAAACATGAAAGCTCTTGGTTAGTGCAGTTGGCTAGAGGAAGGTCATTGAATTGGTTAAATCCTATTTGATAGACATGAATGGATTGAGCACGAAGGCTGAATTGAATATTTTTCCTTTAGGCTCTTATGACTGCTTAATTGGGATGGACTGGTTGGACCAACACCATGCCCTCCTAGACTGTCATAACAAGAGGTTTACATGTCTGGATGAGGAGGGAAATCGGAAAACAATCCAAGGAATTCCTAGAGTTGTGGTTGTTAGAGAAATCTCAGCCATGTAGCTAAAGAAGTGTTACAGGAAAGGCTGTCAACTATTTGCAGCCCATGTGGAGGAAGCATCCAGAGATGAAGTCTCAAGAATTGGAGACCATGAGGTACTCACAGATTTCAAGGACGTATTTCAGGAGGTACCTGGACTACCTTCGAAGAGAGACATCGATTTTTATATTAATTTGATGCCTGGAGCAGCTTCGGTGTCGAAAGATCCTTTTAGAATGAGTACGCCAGAGCTGAAAGAGTTGCAATTGCAGCTTGAGGAGCTTCTGAAGAAGGGGTACATTTTCCCCAGCATGTCACCTTGGGGTGCCCCAGTCCTGTTCGTGAAGAAGAAGGATGGGACCTTGAGGCTGTGCATTGATTTCCGATAGTTGAACAAGGTAACTGTTAAGAACAAGTATCCTCTGCCAAGGATCGATGATCTTTTTGATCAGTTGAAGGGTGCGAAAACATTTTCTAAGATAGATCTCAGATCATGATATCACCAGGTAAGAATAAAGGATGAGGATATCAACAAAACTTCCTTTAGAACAAGGTATGGTCATTATGAGTTCATAGTAGTGCCATTTGGACTATCAAACACACCTATTGTTTTTATGTGCTTGATGAATGGTGTATTCAGGGACTATTTAGACAAGTTTGTCATAGTCTTCCTGGATGACATCTTGGTGTATTCCAAGTCAGAAGAAGAGCATGAACAACACCTGAGACTGGTGCTGCAAGTGTTGAGAAGACACCAACTGTATGCCAAATTGAGCAAATGCTCATTTTATCAAAGACAGATCAATTACTTGGGACATATTATTTTGGAAGAAGGGATCGCTGTGGATCCTGAGAAGGTTGAGGCCATTCGAGAATGGTCAGTGCCAAGGAATGTGACAGAAGTTAGATCCTTTATGGGTCTAGCGGGATATTATAGAAGGTTCATCGCAGGTTTCTCAAAGATATCTCACCCTATCAATTCCTTGCAAAGGAAGGAGAAATTTTTTTAGTGGAATGAAGAGTGTGAAGAGAGTTTCCAGTGATTGAAGCAGCTGTTAACCAACACTCCAATATTGAGAATTTCAAATCTGAATATGGATTTAGTGGTGTGCACAGATGCATGTAAGGAAGGGTTGGGAGGAGTTCTCAGCTAAGATGGATTTGTAATCTGTTATGAGTCCAGGAAATTGAAAGAGCATGAAAAGAATTATGCCACTCAAGATTTGGAGCTGGCAGCAATCATCCACACTCTAAGGAAATGGAGACATTACCTCATGGGAAGAAGATTTGAATTGAGAACAGACCACCACAGTCTGAAATATTTGTTTGAGTAGTCAACCTTAAATGCTAGACAAAGCAGGTGGTTGGAGTTTATGTGTGAATACAATTTTGATATCAAGCATATCAAAGGGAAGGAAAACAAGGTGGCTGATTCACTCAGCAGAAAGGTGCATGAATTGCATGCTACAACCATTAGCATGTACAATACGGATATTAAGGATAGAATTTTGGAAGATGCAAGTGTCGATTTGCAGTACAAAGATTTGGTAGCAAAGCTACAACAGAGTGAAAGGCCATAGAAAAGGGAAAGTTACACCTTGAAAGCTGATGGATTACTTCTATATTAGGACAAAGTGTATATACCCAATGTCCAGGAATTGAAACTGGTGATTCTAAAAGAAATGCATAATGTGACGTATGCTGGACACCCTGGATATCGGAAGACTATGGCAGCAGTCAAAAGCCATTACTTTTGGTCGGGTATGAAGAGAGAGATCGCTGAATACATCGCCACATGTATGGAGTGCCAACAGGTTAAGGCTGAGCATAGGCACCCAACAAGGTTGCTGCAGCCTTTACCCATTCTAGAAGGGAAGTGGAAAATGGTGACCATGGATTTTATTATAGGATTTCCTAGAACGATCAAGCAGCATGATTCGATCATGGTGGTGGTAGACAAGCTTACAAAATCTGCCCATTTTATTCCACTGAAAACCACTCACAAGGCAACAGATGTTGCTAACATATTCTTAAAAGAAGTGGCACGCTTGCACGAAATTCCTAAAATGATTGTGTCTGATAGGGACCCGCAATTCACCTCGAATTTCTAGAAAGGACTATTCAAAGGATTCAGAATGAATTTGAATTTTAGTACATCTTATCATATGAGTCTGATGGACAGATAGAGAGGGTGAATGGAGTAATAGAGGACTTGCTGAGAATGTACGTGATGGACAAACCAGTAAGATGGGAAGACTACCTGCATTTGGTAGAATTCACCGACAATAATGGGTATCATGCATCATTGAATATGAGCCCATTTGAAGAACTTTATGGAAGAAAGTGCAACACTCTAGTGAGTTGGGATAATCTAGCTGACAGAGCAGTAGTTGGACCAGAGTTGCTCAAGGAGATGGAGGACCAAATGATAAAAATTAAATAGAATTTGAAAGATGCCCAGGACAGGTAGAAAAGTTATGCTGATAAGAACAAAACCCACCGAGAATTCAAAGTGGGTGATCATGTTTTCCTGAAAGTGAAAACTAATAGGAGTTCCCTGAATCTGGGAAGTTGCACGAAGTTGGTAGCAAGATTTTGTGGGCCATTTGAAATCCTGGAAAGGATTGGGCCAGTTGCATACATGCTTGCATTACTTGCATCTATGACTGTACATAATGTGTTTCATGTTTCATTACTTAATAAATATATACATGATGTTAATCATTTTATCGACTGGAATGTGATTCAGGTCGAACCAGAAGGTATCATGCAAGTGCATCTTGTGCGCATATTGGATAGGAAAATAAAACAGCTCCGGAATCGAGCTATAAAGCTTATAAAGGTCCAGTGGACTTGGTATGGTCCTGAGGACACAACATGGGAGCATGAAGATGTTATGTGGGCAGAGTACCCGCATATTTTTGAAAATTTTGAAAAGCTTGCAGATGTTGTGTAAAGTTGCACTGAGGACAGTGCAGAAATAAGGGGAGGGGGATTGTAATGTCCCCAAGGCCGATCCCTGTTGTAAATCTTGGTTATGAAATGAATTGTAAATATGTTTTATAGGCTAGTGAGCCAATTTTATATAAGCTGGTGGGCTTATGTGATTGTTAGACAAGAGAGCCTAAGGGTTGAAGGCCAAGAGCCTTATTTTGTACATGTATTAATGTAGAACATTAATAAAATATAAACACCGCCATGTGTAGACCGACCACGATAAATGAGTGATGGGGGACTAAGCTTCCAGAAAGTGGTCAAGGGATTAGGGGCTGGAAGGTGGAAAAAGGGGGCTAAGTGTGGAACCTAGGGACTTAAGTCCTTGGGAATAATATTTTAATATTATTCCAAAAGACATGTGAATATTATGTTTTATCCTAAGTTATTTTTGGAAAGACAAGAAACTTCCAAATGGAAGGAACTCATGCTGAAAGAATGCATGCATTTGCATGGGTGACAAGTGTCAACCCAAGCACATGCAGATAAAACTGTTGAGTTGAGCCATGATGGGGGTTCCTCCTCCATTCTACCTGACCATTTGAGTGTGAACTGGCCCGACCTCTGCAAGAATACCTTGGTGCATCTTCTGAACCGTACGTCTCATTCGACCCCTGCAAGAGACCTCGTGCAATTCTGAAACCGGGGTGGGGAAGTATGTGTGTTGATTTTGGGGATATCCTGTGTTGATTTTGGGAAAAGTCGATGCCTCCTCTGTCTGAACAGATTGAGCCTGTGTGTGGAATCTCTATCCCAAATCCATAACCGTGAGACTATCATGTCATTGCTGAGCCTGTTTGGGAAGCTCGTGTCTGTTTTCCCATTGGATGTTGTGGCCACACAGTGTTGGACTACATGTGGTTTGTTGGCTAGTTTGTACAACACTCTCTCTAGGTGAGAGAGGTTATTGAAGTTGGAAGAATAGGTTGTTGGACCTGTGAGTGACTCTCTCCAGGTGAGAGAGTACGTAGAGGAAGGAGAGAAATCCTGGAAGGAACCTTGTAGCTACCACAGAGCTCGGAGAATTCTGGTCCAGTCTGTTGTTGAAACCCAAGGCAAGGGAGGTTAGCAGCCAAAGGAATGTCTAGGTGATAGAGAAGGTGTATACTCTTGGGGTGGAACAGGCATGTGGGGAAGGAGAGTCTGTGGGAAGTGAATATGAGTGGTTCCTGGGAGAGAATTCCTTCCTTGTGACTATGTGTTTTCTCTGTAACCTCATCCTAGCCTAGGATTCCTCACCTTGGGGGTGGAGCTTAGTCCTAGCTCAAGGGTGACCCATTACTGAGCTTGATGAGCAGTGTGGTCTAAGGCTGGGAGGTTCGTGGGAGGCCTGCACCTGGTTGGTGGAATTACCACCATTTCAAAGATAAGTACCAGATGTTGTTTTAATTACTTTTCTGCATGTCTATGTATTTATAATTATCATGTACTCTGTTGTGCATATGAATTAATGTTAAAGCCATTGATTATTTATAATAACAATAATTCTTATGCTCACTCTGAGTTTAAATGTGTTTAACCTATTTTATATTCATGTCATATATATATATATATATATATATATAATTAAGCATGAGATTTTTATTCCGCGAAGTAGCACTTGCCCAGCTGATGGAAAGGGGGCGTTACAGTATGGTATCAGAGCATTACAGCTAAAAGAGTTGTGAGAGGTGCTAGACTTCGGCAGTTGATCATGCACAGGATTCGATCGGGTTTTGGTGTTCCCCAAATTCCTTGTTTTTTCGAGGCCTCCCTCTCCTCCACGGTATCTTCTGTGGAGGGAGCGTGTTCTCCAACCTGCGTTCTTTCGGTGTAGTTCTTCCACTTAGGTATCTACATGGAGCGACACTATAGATTTCATGCGAAGGCTATAATTTTCCTTTGGAACCTCGGGAATACCCACTGTCGATAAGAATGAGTTCCAAACATGTTGGGGCTCAGGCCTGGTGCTATGATTTCCCCGCAGACCCCGCCTCACATTTTGAGGAGATTCCATGGTGCAACAATGTATTTGCCTAGATGTACGTGACTGGACAAAATACCAAAACACAGATATTGATCGAAATGATCTCACAAGATGAATCTCCATTGGTGCATGAGCTTAGCAAAATGAATAGAACTCTTACAGAACATCTAGAATTTATAACGGACCAGGGCAGTGAGCTGAAACGTGCTAGGGGACATTGAATGCCTTGTGACAGGACATTTCAAAGAATTATTGGGCCCCATCTGTGCGATAGGTATGACCTAGGTCATGCGGGGTGCAATCGATAGGAGTTGTGGAGGATGTGTGGTATGATCATATCTATTCCTCTCAAATACCCCCAGTGTCCATAATGAGTTGATGATGGTTGATGCACCTGTTGATGTGACTCCTGTGAGAGAAATCTTCCTCGATCAGAATCATTTAATGACTTCAATTATAAAAGTATCCGATATTTTTGGAACTTACTCATACTTTTGGCACATGTTTGGCTCTGACATCCTTTCCCTGCCCCAAGGGCCAACCAACCACTGGCGTGACTTTGACTCTCATGTTTTTCATACCCGATCTACCATGTTGTGGTGCGTGGATGTAATCCACCCCAACTGAAGGAAATGGTGGTTCCAACAAATATGATACAGGTAATCCAAAAGGTCATAGAGATCATGTAAGTATCAAACAACCATGCTTAGCGAGATTTACAGGTATGCATCAGTCTGTTTTTCTTCCCGCTTATGTTTTTCATATATTTTGTCGAGTATTGTCCTATAAGAAATTTCTAAAATGATTTTAATCCCGAGTGGAGGAAAGATATCTCTAACTACTGAGAAACATTGGCTCCGTGACTTCACTGAGGAATCCAGGAGAAACCAAGTCCGAAAAATCAACAAAGTGATGAAGGATATCAGACTCCCCGAGTTCGGCACCCTCAACATAGTTGAATCGCATACCAAGCAAGATTTATTATGGGATGAAGAGCTAGAGAAGGTGGCCAACGGAACACCAGGACAAGCGCAAAGATTTATGGAACATCCGATTAGATCTTGGACTATGTTACAACAGTTAAACACCAGTCTAGTGAAGTACCAAGCACATGCGATGGAGATCAGAGGAATTTGCATGGCTCTGATGGAGCAACACAAATTTCCATGGGCCCAAACTTGTGATGAGCTATTTATCAGTTGGTCAGAGTATGAGGAAAGTCACCCTTTCAAGTGATATCTTGAGATGATTGTTAAAGAAATTGTTAGAAGAGGATGCCATGTGGCGAATTTTGTTTTGTTCAAACTACACTTAGCTGTTATTTTTAGTTGAATTTTATGTTATAAATAAGAACATCAACCAATTAGTTGGGGGTCGATGGTTGTTTCAAGAAATCTTTCTTTCTGGTTCTTAAGAATTATTTTGAAGCTCCCTTGAATTGAGAAGTCCTTTTGGACTAAAGACAAAGTTATTTTCATCAAATTCATTTGATTGGATGTGGAGAAGAACTATTTCCTATCTTATTTCATGAATGATGTTGTAATGAGTAAGAGCTATTTAATCTATTGTCAAGTTATTTGGTGCAATAATTTGTTGTTCTTTACTTTAATTATGGATATGGATCATGGTGTTATTATGTGATGGATGATTAAGTAGGTGAATTATTTTTCTTTCCATTGTCTTATCGCATAAATGTTTTCTTTCTGGCAACTATTTTCTCAAACAATAATTGGATGCTCACATGGTTAATGTATTAGTACTAGGCATGTGGTGTAAAATTGTTGTCTGCATGATTGATCAGTGGGTTATCCCAAATTCAACCTCTTCCCCAGTAGTTAAGCTTAATTCTATTTTGTTTCCAAGTTTTTTTATACCGACTTACATCTTATATCGGTCCCACCCAAGAGAAAATACAAAAAAGAGATAGTCCAAACTAAAGGAAGAGCCTTTACAAGAAAACATAAAGTCCATCGATAATTTGGCTAGATCACAAGATCTGGAGAACCATTCCACTATTAAACGTTGCAGAGTCTAATTGGGCCTCAGTGGCAGTTTTGGTTGCTACTGTTGAATCAAGGGACTTAGGGCCCATCATCAGAATTGGTGCTAGAAGGAGGGCCTTAGAATGAATGGATGGATATATATTCTACATAGTATTTCAAACAACCTATAGATTCAAAACAACCCACATGCATGGCTAGTCATTCCAAAGACAACCCACACACACTGAGTACTCTTGAAATGAGTAACTCACCCCAACCCGAGGAAGAACCTTTTCACCCTGAAATACCTTATGCACTTCCTCACGAGGAGGTAAATCAATTTAGAAGAATCACAAGAGCCTACACCTGACAAATCGGTACGTTGTCCTTAGCTCCCATACTACCTCGAAGAAAACAACAAAGCATACCATTGGTTAGTACTCTTGACGAGGTTTTCGTGAACTCAGTAGAAGACTTAATAGATTTCGCAATCATTGAAATCCAAGATCCTCTTGATTTGATACCCGAAACGCCAGCCGACGACGTCTCTGAACCAGATGATTTTTCAGAAGAGGAGGAATTTAATTAAGAGTCTGAAGATATGGAAGGAAAAAATGACCATAATGAAGAAAGAGGGAACCCACCTTTAAAAAATCAACCCTGGTTGGTCAAAGATGCTTTGGCCCTCCTGAGACCAGCCCATAACCTTCCCCGACATCCAGAGAAGTTGCTTCCTAGGTGTTAGTCCCTAAAGTTGCACTCGACTGCTGAGAGGGAAAGCTAGGGAATCATTTGTTTATTGCAAAGTATTTTTAAGGTTTTATGATTTGGTTTATTGTAAAGTGGTTGAAAACTGGGTCAAGATTACAACATGACAGGAAAATCAAGAATAAAACATAGTATATCCCACTGACTGAATAATAGGTAGATACATAGATGGATTAAACAAATTTAATAAAAAGGAAAGTTAAATCTTCAATATGTCAACTTCACAAGAGTTTTTGTCTCAATATATTATAAATAAACAAAGGAATTAGCTTGACCTTATTACTTGAAAATTTCTATCTACAACAAAATCTTCACTGTGTAAATTAACATTCAAGAACCAAAAAGCATTGCAATCTGAATAATAAATTCAAGCGTGAAGAATGAAATAAAAGAGTAGAAAAAAGGTCTAACCATCCATATGCCTTTTCTATTGAGTGTCAATTGAACATAAATGTCTTTTACAATAAGCTCCACAAAAAGTTTCTCTAGATCTCCAATTTTCCCCCACTCTTCCTCTCATTCTACAGAGTTTATATAGAAACAATACATAATAATCAAGATCCAAAGAAATGGATCTAAAAAACTCCTCATCTATGTTTATTTTATTGTTTCAAATAATCAAGGAGAAGATCCAATCTGATCTCCAATTTGAATTGATGAGGTGGCTTGTCAACTGCTGTCCATGAGATTTTTCAGGAAAACATATCTGGTAAATTCCTGAAAAATAGGGTCCAACAATCAATTCGAATATCTTAAATGGTGATATTTGTGTAAAAATTGAGAGAGGTGTTTTTGAAGAGACATGTTCCCAACAAAAACCTCTTTTGGTTTCATCAAATTCATCTCCAACGGTTCTGCAACCTCTCTTGAAGAAGAAGACTAAAACAGGAAAAAATAACAGAGTATTTCCTGTAGCTTATCAGAAAATTAGCCCTCAAAGATCAATTCAAATATCTTAAATGGTGATGGATGCGTAAAAAATGAGAGAGGTTTTGTGAAGGGGAATGTTCCCAATAACAACCTCTTTTGGTTTCATCAAATTCCTCTCCATATGTTCTGTAACATATTTTGAAGATAAAGACTAAAACAGGAAAAAATAACAGAGTATTTCCTGTAGCTTATCAAAAACTTAGCCTTCAAAGATCAATTTGAATCTCTTAAATGGTGGTAGTTGTGTAAAAACTGAGAGAGGTTTTTGTGAAGGGGCATGTTCCCAACAAAATCCTCTTTTGGTTTCAACAAATTCATCTCCAGCTATTATGAAACCCCTCTTGAAGAAAAAGACTAAAACAGGTAAAAATAACAGAGAATTTACTGTAGCTTTTCTGGTTCTTCTTTTAATGATTCTTTGCATCTAATGGTACTTCTGCCAATTCTGAAATAGTGTTTCCATCGTTTCTATGTTTCCCTATGTAGCCACGATCCTTTGAACCTTCACAAGGCATATCATTGTTGACAAATTTTTCTTCTATGTTTGAACCATTAGTTACTTTTGGTTCCATTTCAATCTTTGTTTTCTTGCAATCTTCAGAAGGTGCAGTTTCATTCAAGTTTAAGGAAACACTAGGTTCCTTGGCTTTAACCTGGTATTTTGAGATTAATTCTGAGCTATGTTCTTCCTCGAAACTTGATGAATCTAAAGCTCCAGGTACATTTGGTAAGCAATCTGAGTTTACCAAGTAATCCTATTTTTCTTCAGGGAATTCAATGATACCTTCAACCATCTTTTTAGCTTTTGTTAATCTAGTTGAAGCTCTTGTTACAGGGCCTGTAGGTGGTGCAAGTATTGCCTTACCTTAGCTGACAGATTTATTGGGTAATGGGGTCTTTTTTGCTCTTTTCCTGGTACTTGTTTCAACATCTTCAAAGTCATCTTCTATGATTATGGTGTTTTCTTCTTTGATTGATGGATTGAACATCGCTTTTGGCTTAATACTATACTTATTAGTAACCCTAGTCGAATTCCTCTGAGGTTTCTTTGATACATACACACCTTTACCCTTTTTTCCTTTGATTGCAACACTCCTTTTGTTGGTCGATGGCATTTTAGACTTGACTATAGTTTGAGCAGCGAGGTCATTATCTGACTCTATTTCTCCTTTAACATCTTCTTCAGGAAGCATTTCAATTTCAAGCTCCCATCTAGGTCTCTTACTTATGATTTTCTTAGTTACCTTGATATCAGAAGACTCATCTTTCACAGGAATTTCATTAGAAATATCTAGGCTCTGAGTAATGGTCTTCTTCCCTCTTACCTTTTTCTGCTTATTGGATTGAGTGATAGGTTTTAAGGATTGCACCAGCCAGTTCCAGGGATTTTGTAATTCATTCAGGGCAGACATGACTAGGGTTTTGATCAGGACTTGATGGAACAAACTGCCTTTAGCATTAGTGGAGATTGACTGTACTTTCTTGGACATTTTTGTCAAACCTTTAAGCAAAATATATGGGAGATTTAAAGGGTAATCACCATTTAGATACATCATTATTCTGATATGGTAGATGTAGACCAATGAAAACCTTCCTTCGCAGGTGATGTACCTGTGAATCACCACCAGAGCTGTGTGCCATTTGGGTCGAACCCAGTTACGAGGTATTCCCCTTCTCCAATCTGGATTCTGCTTATCTAGAAGGAGAAATTGATTTACAAATTTAGTAACCATGTGCTCCTTCTTCCACCATCTTTCCCCTTCAACCACAAGCCTGCAAGCTTTAGCTATAGTCTGATCTATGACTAGCATCAACATCTTGCCGATTTCGACCTCGTGACCATCGAAATTCTGAGCGAAATCCATGGAAACCCACATAACCCTGAAACGTGGTGAGAAATTCAAACAATTCAGTGTCCTTGTACCTTTGGGCCATATGAGGATAGGCCTCAAGAAGTTCGGCTCCTTCTAGTTCTATTCTGGCAACCTGTCCACTCCTCTTTGGTGCCATTAAACCTGATTCTGCAACTGTCATCTTCGGATTCCAAATTCACCACCTGCAATTGTTAGTGTATCGTGTTGCTTTGAATGGATATTTGCATTTCTCCCTGCAATCCTAAATTAAACCAACTTCGAACAGGTAACATATAATGATTATTAGGCAACATGTGATTTTGAAATGAACCCTGCGTGCATGCATAACAATTATATTATGAAACTGTTGGATTTGGAAATGAATGCTAAGCTTTCATGGGAGCACACAAACTCTCAATTCATGAATCATGTCATCATAACTAAATCGGGATAACAAGCGCAAGATATGGCATGATTATTTGGCACTACGGGAATAGGCTTATTTCCGTAGCGCGTTTGACAACTTGAAATTTTGAAATTCAAACGACATAAAAGGAGACACTTCAATTTTAAACAATGTTTTTCAAAATCAAACTTGAATAAACTATTCAAAAAATGAAATGCAAACCATAAGACACTAAAAACAAAGAACGAAATCAACTGGAAACAGAAATTGAAGTGTAGGTAAGAAGGGTTTAGAATAAGGTTTTCTCACTAAACCAAGACAAAATTAGAGACTAACATTGGCTCCTTCTGGGGGATGATGCTCTCCCCGTGAGGCATCAAGAACAAGTAGACCATTGTGCTTTTTCCTCTATGCATCCATGCAACGCAACCTGCAAACTTTGTCTCTACAAACATTCACATTCTTCTATGTTGTGCCTAGTCCATTGGGTTATGGAGTCAGCCAATGTCATTCAAATATAACCCAAACTTCTACAACTCTGCTCCTTATTTGAAACCAAACTTCCCCTACCAATAGTGCCTTATATGCATTGGGCATGGAGTCTTTATTTCAAAATTGTAACCAAATTTTCTGTTGCAAACCAACAGACTGAAAGAATCTCATACTTGATGGCGAGCTTATTATTCTGTCTATTCCTACTTCTAACCAATAAAAAATGGCTCATCATGTGACTTCATGCTTCCAATGAAGCCATAATAACATCAAATCATTTACCAAAGCTCTTTCAACACAGATAGAAATTAGAGAAGAATTCTTTATGTGTAATAGAATTTTAATTTGTAACACATACCTACAACCCTCATCTGATTTAATTCAAAAAATAACAACGCTGAAATCTTGTGAGAAACATAAATCCACATAAATGGCTACTGGATCATAGAAAGAAGTAGATTGATAACTGAAAATGGTTATCTCTGCTTGTTGCTTGATACTTCCATATACTAGTTCTGACTGTACATAAAAAATGGGCATAATGTTCTCATAAACCTGTTGATCAAATCTAACATTGCCCTATGTTGCCTCATATATCTGTTCTTCATGGGCAACCTTTTTATTTTCCTCAATCACATGTAACAACATATCATAGGAATCCACTTGAAGGAGTTGAGGAAAGACCTCTTCTTCAACTATTTTTTCATTCAGATCTAAGACAATAGGTGCATTAGAAACAAAATCTAATGCATTCACAACTATCCAGTCATCTTTCCTATTATCAATTAGATTTGGAAAAACTTCCTCAACAACATGATTTTCATTCTTGCAATAAGAAGAAACATTTTCTTTCTGTTGAATATGCTTATCAAATTCATCACAACAATTTTCAAAAAGACTTTCAGTTGAAAAGTCTTCTTTACAAAATATATTGAAAGCATCATGAAAACTTGCCAATGAGTTAATACTTGAAGTTGGAAGAGATCTGCACCAGTCAAGGGATTCTCCCTTCAATGAGTATCTGAAAAGCTTGATCTTGACATCCTCATGCAAAATCTATCGTTCATGAATAAAATCATGAAAATCTAGTAGATGCTCAACTAGAACCTCCCAATCCCAACTTTTAAATGTAGGAAGGGTACCTTCCCACTCATCTCTTCTAGGAATTGGGTTTGGAAAACCAATGACATCTGAAAAATCATAAAAACAAAACCTTTGAGCCAAAATGGCTTCCATGCTTGGATCCAGTGGAGTCGCCTATTAATATTTAGACAGTGGAGTCACCATGGTGAAAGATCCATAGTCATGTATCTATCCCTTCCCGTTCACCATCAAGAAGCGGATCTGATCATTGTCATTCTCCCAGGGAGAAATACTTCATGTCTCCGTCCCCGGCAACGACGCCAAAAATGTTAGTCCCTAAAGTTTCACTTGATTGCTAAGAGGGAAATCTAGGGCATCATTTGTTTATTACAAAGTATTTTTAAGGTTTTATGATTTGGTTTATTGTAAAGTGGTTTAAAACTGGGTCAAGATTACAACATGACAGGAAAATCAAGAATAAAACATAGTATATCCCACTGACTAAATAATAGGTAGATACATAGATGGATTAAACAAATTTAAGAAAAAGGAAAGTGAAATCTTCAATATGTCAACTTCACAAGAGTTTGTCTCAATATGTTATAAAGAAACAAAGGAATCAACTTGACCTTATTACTTGAAAATTTATCTCTACAACAAAATCTTCACTGTATAAATTAACATTCAAGAACCAAAAAGCATTGCATTCTGAATAATAAATTCAAGCATGAAGAATGAAATAACAGAGTAGAAAAAAGAAGGTCTAACCATCCATATTCCTTTTCTATTGAGTGTCAATTGAACATAAATGTCTTTTACAATAAGCTCCACAAAAAGTTTCTCTGGATCTCCAATTTTCCCCCACTCTTCCTCTCATTCTATAGAGTTTATATAGAAACAATACATAATAATCAAGATCCAAAAGAAATGGATCTGAAAACCTACTCATCTATGTTTAGTTTCTTATTTCAAATAATCAAGGAGAATATCCAATCTGATCTCCAATTCGAATTGATGAGGTGGCTTGTCAACTGCTGTCCATGAGATTTTTCAGGAAAACAAATCTGGTAAATTCCTGAAAAATAGGGTCCAACAATCAATTCAAATCTCTTAAATGGTGATAGTTGTGTAAAAACCGAGAGAGGTTTTTGTGAAGTGGCATGTTCCCAACAAAAATCTCTTTTTGTTTCATCAAATTCATCTCCAACTATTCTGCAACCTCTCTTGAAGAAGAAGACTAAAACAAGAAAAAATAACAAAGTATTTCCTGTAGCTTATCAGAAAATTAGCCCCCAAAGATCAATTCAAATATCTTAAATAGTGATAGTTGTGTAAAAACTGAGAGGTTTTTGTGAAGGGGCATGTTCCAAACAAAAACCTCTTTTGGTTTCATTAAATTCCTCTCGAACTGTTCTGTAACATATTTTGAAGATAAAGACTAAAACAAGAAAAAATAAGAGAGTATTTCCTATAGCTTATCAGAAAATTAGCCTTCAAAGATAAATTTGAATCTCTTAAATGGTGATAGCTATATAAAAAATGAGAGAGTTTTTTGTGAAGGGGAATGTTCCCAACAAAAACCTCTTTTTGTTTCAACAAATTCATCTCCAGCTGTTTTGCAACCCCTCTTGAAGAAAAAGACTAAAACAGGTAAAAATAACAGAGAGTTTACTGTAGCTTTTCTGGTTCTTATTTTAATGATTCTTTGCATCTAATGGTGCTTCTGTCAATTCTGAAATAGTGTTTCCATCGTTGCTATGTTTCCCTATGTAGCCACGAGCCTTTGAACCTTCACAAGGCATATCATTGTTGACAAATGTTTCTTCTATGTTTGAACCATTAGTTACTTTTGGTTCCATTTCAATCTATGTTTTCTTGCAATCTTCAGAAGGTGCAGTTTCATTCAAGTTTAAGGAAACACTAGGTTCCTTGGCTTTAACTTGGTATTTTGAGATTAATTCTGAGCTATTTTCTTCCTCGGAACTTGATGAATCTAAAGCTCTAGGTACATCTGGTAAGCAATCTGAGTCTACCAAGTAATCCTGTTTTTCTTCAGGGAATTCAATGATGCCTTCAACCATATTTATAGCTTTTGCTAATCTAGTTGAAGCTCTCATTACAGGGCCTATAGGTGGTGTAAGTATTCCCTTACCTTTGTTGACATATTTCTTGGGTAATGGGGTCTTTTTTGCTCTTTTCCTGGTACTTGTTTCAACATCTTCAGAGTCATCTTCTATGATTATGGTGTTTTCTTCTTTGATTGACCGATTGAACATCGCTTTTGAATTGAGCCTATATTTATTAGTAACCCTAGTCAAATTCCTCTGAGGTTTCTGTGATACATACGCACCTTTACCCTTTTTTCCTTTGATTGCAACACTCCTTTTGTTGGTCGATGGAATTTCAGACTTGACTATAGTTTGAGCAGTGAGGTCATTATCTGACAATGTTTCTCCTTTAACATCTTCTTCAGGAATAATTTCAATTTTGAGCTCCCATCTAGGTCTCTTACTTCTGCTTTTCTTAGTTACCTTGATATCAGAAGACTCATCTTTCACAGGAATTTCATTAGAAATATCTAGGCTCTGAGTAATGGTCTTCTTCCCTTTGCCCTTTTTCTGCTTATTGGATTGAGTGATAGGTTTTAAGGATTGCACCAACTAGTTCCAGGGATTTTGTAATTCGTTCAGGGTAGACATGACTAGGGTTTTGATCAGGACTTGATGGAACAAACTGCCTTTAGCATTAGTGGA
>ML777123.1:161081-186100 GCA_009831015.1 Picea engelmannii
AAACCGATCTCCCTAGATCCACCTGGATCTAGAACAAAGCAAGACAGAACATGACTCTTTCCCTAGATTCTAACCATTGAATTAAATAGGAGGCAAGAACAAAGAACATACCTTATGATCGCTTCCTTTGGTCTTTGTTGCTCTTGCTTCACTCCAGTGCTCTCGTACAGTCAAGACCAAAACAATACAAACCAACCAAAGTGAAGAAAGCACAATCTATCCAACATTCAATCTATGTATATGATCAAGGAGTTATACAATAAAGTGGAAATAGCTTTATGGGAAAGGGACATATTACTGTATCATATTAATGGAAAGTAAAGATTACAACCTGAGCCTTGATGTTGCAAACTTCCTTTCGATGGCCCTTGGCTCCGACACACAGACTTGCTCACTTGCATGAAGAAGATCAAATCCTTTGTATGAACTTGTTGGAGTCTCCTAGCTGTTGTAGCATCAATCCTTCACACAGTTCTTTCACCAATTCTCCAATGAATCTTGCTTAACCTTCTTGCTTCTAACTTTTTCCATGAGAATTTCCTCAATATATAGGAGAGAATGAATTAGTTACTTGGATAAGAATGACCCCAAAATATTAGGGAATCCAGTACTAGGATAACCATTCGAATGCCATCTCATCCTTCTAGAAGATTCCCTTCTAGAAGCATCGAGAATTCATCTTTTTCCTCGCTTTAGAAAGAGTTCTCACCCTAGAATTTCAACACAGTGCGAAATTCTCACACCCTGTCTTAAGGCAGCCTGCGAGAATCATGCATTCTCATAGGCAAATATACTAGCAGCCTGCGAACAGTCCTAAAAATGTGATTTCTGGAAAGAGATGAAGGTAACTTTTCTCAGGAGAAAGTTCTAATGAAGAGCCTGAGTACACCATCATCAATACATCATCATGATGACCAAAATCATGGGTAACAATGGCTATGATCAGTTTTTTCCAAAACTACAATATCGTGCTTGACCATTCCACGACATATTATCCCCAAGGAAATGGATTGGCTGAGTCTTCGAACAAGATTCTGATCAATATAATTAAGAAAGTGTTGAACGAGAACAAAAGATCTTGGCATGTACATTTAAAATATGCATTATGGGTGAATTGAATAGGCATGGAAAAATCCATCGGCACCTCTCCTTTCCAGATGGTGTACGTGACTGACATGGTATTACCCATAAATTTGGCGCTTCCCGTAATGAAACTGTGTCAAGACGAGAAAGAAGAACCGAATCATGTCACAAGAAGGATAAACCAGCTAATTGAAGTACAACAACACAAGGTCGAAGTGGACGAAAGGTTGCAAAAATACCAAGACAACATAAAAACGTTATTCGACCATAAGGCAAAAGACAGAGAGTTTCTCCTTGGCGATTTAGTATTGAAATGGGATGTCAGAAAGGAAGATTCGGTGAAACATGGTAAATTCGATCATATATGGTATGGACCGTTCAAAGTCGCAGCTCGCGAAGGAAAAAATTCGTTCCTATTAGAAAATCTGGACGGTAAAATCTTCAACACCCCTGTTAAATGGCGTTATTTAAAACACTACATGAAATAATTGGTTCCCAAAAGATTTCCATTGTATATACCGGTTTGTATTTTCTTTCTATCTCATGATTTCTTTGAGGTAAGTTTATTTTCACTTTAAATTAATTAGGTCAGTAATTTTGTAGAAGTAGAGATACGCAATTTTCAATACATTCAACTCTTTTAAAAGACACTCTTCGTGTTTACAGGATTTTGGCTTGTGACCTAAACGAGCGAAAGGAGAAAACAAAAAGTCATATATCGGAGACTAAATTCGCCAAAAACAGGTGATAGAAAAGGTTTTCAGTTATTTTAAAATGGTAAGGCAAAGACACGAATTCCTGAGAATTCTGTTCTTTAAGAAAACAAAGGTCTCCAAAGCACTGTAGTGGTCCTGTCAGTATAATGTTTTTGCTCAACTGTTATTAAAAAGAACAAGTATTCACTCTGGGTCCTAAGAATTTAACTTAAAATAAAGATAGGTG
This sequence comes from Picea engelmannii, assembly GCA_009831015.1. Taxonomy (NCBI): domain Eukaryota; kingdom Viridiplantae; phylum Streptophyta; class Pinopsida; order Pinales; family Pinaceae; genus Picea; species Picea engelmannii. The sequence continues at coordinate 163,107 of ML777123.1, forward strand.
GTAGTTAAAATAAGAAGAAAAAGTAAAGCACCTCTGGGAAAAGGTTTTCAAAAGCCGGTTTTAATTTTTGACCCCTGTTTCTCAGTGTACAGACCTATGTCCATCACCTTTCTTTCGGTCTTCAAATTTACCTTCTTAAAAAGACAAGTATCTTTCTGGGTTTATATACATGGGGAGAAGAGATTACGTTTTAACTTTGAAAGCTGTAAAGCATATTTTGGAAAGTAAGTTGGTCTTCACAATTCCTCAGTCTCTTACTAAACAAAGTGATGCATAGGTTGATCTTGACTATTCTAGGTTTTTCAACAGTTTCGAAAGATTGAGGCTTGCTCGAAGGAAAAACCATAGAAATAATTTTTCCCCCTTTTTCCCTGCAGGCTAAGGTGTTGTGAAAGTTAAGGGAAGGTTGGTACCGAGTAATTTAAGTATGTTGACAGACCTCCATTGCAAAATATTACACAGATATCACCCCTCATACAAACTGATTGCCCCCACTTCGTGTTCTAAAAAGTAAATTATAAGACAGATGGTAAAAGGAAAGTCATATTTAATTGTCCATCTAGTCCTAAGAGACGATGAAATAAAATTAAGAAATGATTTTCCTCATCTCAACATTTAAATGCATAAATATATTTCGAAGTGGTGAAAGGAAATTCAGCAAAAAGGGCCAGATAACTTCACCGGGGTACTGAACAGGCTCACTGGCAGTGAAGCAATATCTGAGATATCTGTAAGGCTATTATACATGAATCTCACTCTACTCTGGTAATCAATTTTCTCGAAACTGGATCTACATCCTAAGTTTAGATAGGGCTCCCCGATTAAAAACTTGTAATAAATTTCGTTTGATGCAAACCAAAAGCCACAAGATCTGTTGGATTTCCTAGGACTGTTTTGATTGTCTTAATGCAGACCTAAATTCAGTAAAGAGAAAGAGAAAGTCGTGAAAGGGACTACAACTGAGTGTGAAATGTATTTGAGTGTTGAAAAGATTTTTTAGAAGTAAAAGACAAAATCTCTTCTTCCCTCTGTATCCCCTTTCCTTAAGTGAGTTTCGCAGAAGTGAAACCAATGAATCCATTTACCCAATACAGGCACATGGTCTATTGTTCTTCCCATTTCCCAGGGAGACGAGATCCCTAGTTGGAGCCTATGTTGGAGCCGCCTTTTTCGACTGGTTTAAGTGTAATTCTTACAATCAAAGGTTGGCCATTTAAGTTTCCTTTTACTTTGTGACCTTTACTCATTGAGAATCTCATTAGTCCCGATATGAAAAGTGGCGATGGTCGTTATACTTCTAATACCATTTCCTTTTAACCATGAATGAGCCTTTTCACTTTTCTTTACCTCGAGATATCGCGTTTCAGGAGTTACAAGTCACACTGTTTCTAAGCCCCGATGCGTGAAGTCGCGGAGTAACCTTGAAAGCTTACCCAGGTTAGCACTGAGAGTAAAATTCCTTAAACTTTAGTTAAGCGTTGTCGGTATTTCGCGTCTCAGCATTCACCCTCCCTAAAAGTATTGTGGTCATAAATCCGATGGGATAAATCGCGAGACACTCGCGCATGTTACCTGGGTTAGTGTCAGGGGTGAATAGTTTTTAACCATAGTTAAACTTTGTTGGGATTTCGTGACTCGGCATACGCTTCTCCCAAAAGCTATACCTTCGAAGCCCTGAATCGCGAAGTCACGATATTACTTAAATATAGATTAATTAAACACTTAATCCAGTTTACCTTCTGGCTTAACTAGATCACATCATCGCGATCTTGGAATTTCGTGACTCGGAATACGCTCCCCCTGAGAACTATACCTTCTAAGTCTCGAGTCACGAAGTCATGATATTAACTAAACATGATTAATCAAACACTTAATCCAGATTACGTTTTCGCTTAACTAGATCGCGTCATTGCGACCTCGGGTTTTAGGGGGTCGAAAGGTTAGAGTGAAAACTCTCGATAAGGCGAACGCCGAAATGTTGATTAAAGTTTATGAAAACTTAATTAAAGAAACTAAGCTAGCTTAATCAGTGTCTAATACCAATAATAATATGCATAGTCTACGAGGTAAATTTAAATGTTCCTTGCGCCAACTTGTGTCACTAACTGTCGAAATTTATGGCATTAATTGGAAATGAAGCGAAGCGACAAGTAAGCATATGGTTTTTATTGCTAAATTTGTCTCTAAAAATGATTTGACCGCTCTGTTCATAAGGACGTCGAGATTTTAAATGTTCGAAGATATAGATCTCTTTCTTTCATGTCATAAAACTCATTTCCTTTTGCACAGAGAAGTTTTCTCAGCAAGATGATTTCTGTATGTATACACATTTTTATTACAGGAGAGCTAAGTCACAATCCTCTATCATGGCCCCACGAAAGGCGTCCAAGGCAAGCGCCGAGATTTCAGGACAAGGCTCAGATAATGTTTCTGATACTTCACCACGAAGTGTTGATTCTATCAAAAGTTGGTCATACATCTCCGAGGTTCTGTAGTCCGATTTGGTGAACTGTTCAGATGATTCCAGTGATAACAAGAAGGATGACTTGGCCACCAAATACAGGATTGTCGTCTAAGCAGAGATGCATAAAGTAGCATCCAGGCCACGTCTTCTTCCTTACTATGATATGATCCGATGGGGACTAGATCATGTAGATATCCCGACCAGAACCATCATCAGCGAGCAGAAGGTCACTATTGGGACCTTTAGACCAGAACACTTACAGGCGATGTACAAGTTGCCATCCACGTCAAACTTCACATACAATGTAGATTTTTTGGTAGATTTTAAACAAAATGAATGCGAGCAATACAACAAAAGCTTATCTGATTTGATCAAGGATTGGGTCTCACACCCTGCGAAGTTCAGGGAAGATAGTAACAGAGTTTATTCCATATCTTCTTTGGAACCACATTTTAAATACATAACAATGATGACCTGTAGATTGTATGGGAGGGAAGACACCACACATTGTTTTCTCCCATGGATGCCTCTGATGCATACAGTTGCGGAAGGCTGCTCCTTCGACTGGGCCAAACTGTTGTCAGATAGTTTAACGAGTCGGATTACAAAATATCAGACGTAGAGGGCGAGAGGGAAGGCTGCTTCATTTTGTATGTCTTTCAATTGGGCCTCATATTTCATATACGAAATTTTCAATTGGGTAATGGTACCGATGCATGTCACCATCTTCGGTAATCCACCGCCCAGGATCTCAGATAGCATCACGGCCAATTTGAGCAGTGTGGCTGATTGGTACGTGGAGGAAGAATTTTCATACATCAGGGTTTTTGGCGCCTCTGTTCCTCTGCATGCTCTACCATTATTTATACTCGATAGGTTGGCTTGTCGCGAGATCTCCAGGAAAACCATGATTGGTGGCATAAGAAAAGAGCTTAAAGGATTTTCGAAGAAGGTATGGCCACCTTTCCCCATTCATTTAAATACCTATTCTTTATTATATTTCGGGAATGCAAAGGCCGAGGCAACAGCCCTGGAAGATATTAAATTGGTCCACATTGAATTCAAGAAACACGAATCACACAGGGTTGTGAGTAATCACTTGGCTAGTTGTGGCTTTAAAATATTTGAGCATGAGAATTTTCCTCATGATGACATTTTCTGAGGCGCAAGATCTTATGCCAAGGTTTTGGCTTGGATACAAGCCCTGTCACCTGAAGAGAGGGCCGATGTTTTCAAATTCCAAGAACATCGGTGGAGTTGCCTTCCCCTAGTATTATGGGGTGAGAATCCAATGACAGTAGAGGTGCAACAAGCGGAAGCCGAGGGCTCCAAAGATTCAACACCCGGCCAAGAAGAACACTAGGAGAGGAAAGAGAAAACTAGAGGCCTAAAACAAGAAGCCGAGACTTCCAACCCTCGAAGTGAGCCAACCTCAGTTGTTACTCCAGGGAAATCATCTAAGCAGGTCGACAATCCCATCATTTTTGTTATCCCCCTACAGTCCACGAAGGGGGTCCTAGACACAGGTTGGGTTATCGGTGAAGAATTAACACCCATAACAATGGAAGAGCTACCTCTGAATGAATTCTTCTTTGATAAGAAGAGAAAGCCTATCGTGAAACAAGAAATTTACCAAGAGGCGAGTACAGTATGAAAGAAATTTAAAATTTTAACTGATGGGAGAGCTATGAAAAAATAGGAATTTGTAACTCAAATAGCAGGTACATTGGGGGCTTTCGCTACAACCAACCAATATTCAGTCGTGACCCTAAAGGATCACCTGAAGTGAAAAAATCATTTGTTCAAAACATTAGAGGATAGACTAGCTACAGCAGAGGCAGCTACCAAAGATCAGGAAAATACAGGTATAGAGCAAGCTAGAGTAGCATATCAAAAGGAAATCGAGCGGCTCAAAGATGATCTCGAAAATACATAGTTGATGGCTCAGAACAGTCAGATATAGGTAGGCCAGTAAAGAGAATTGATAGAGAAGCTATAGGCCAAATTAGACTTCACCGAAAGCCAGGTAATCGATATTGAAATATTTTAATCCCAAGCTATAGAAATCAGAAAAAGATTATCGGCAGTGCGGCAAGGTCTGCTTGCTAAGGTGGAAATGATTCAAAACAACTTCCAACTCATTTATCAAGTATTGGAAAACCTCTCTCTCAGAGAAAAATAAGTCGGGGCGGCTCGGGTTGCTTTCTAAGAGGCTATTATAGCCACTACGAAAAGGGAAACAAGAAGTAGTTCCAGGTTTTCCATCCCAGAGAAAACTTGAGGTAACATCTTACTAAAAGAATGGGAGCGTAACATATCTAAAGGTAGACAACAAGATAAAGAGGTAAGAAAATCTTGTGAAGAAGCTTTTGATTTTCTAGATGGGAGTTGTTGGAGTTCGGATGGTGAAAGTGACACTGAGATACTGGGCCAGATCAATACAGCCAAGCATCTGCTCAATATCAAGGAAAATGAAGAAAGAGAGTTAGTAGAAATATCACAAATAACCCAGACGGACATAGGCCAAATAGATAAATGGATAATTAAACCAAGTGTATAGTTATGTTCTTTCAGCGCCAAAGACCAATAGGTGGAAGGAAAGTTGCCACAATTGGTGAAGGATTGTTACACTTTTGAGGCACATAATCAAGCAGAACCTTCTAAGTTGATATCACAACTGGTAGAGAAGTGTGTCATTTGCACCAAGCATGCGAAGAGGTAGGTTTCTAGTACCAAATAAGGACAGGGATAAAGAATTGAAATGTTTAATCTCTTTTGTTGTAACCGAAAACCTCTGGAACGATTGAGATTCCAACATATAGAAATTTGTATAAATATACACTTTGAAGAAAGAAAAAAGGCTGGACCTTTTTGGTTGATTGTAATAGAGGCTATTTCCTTTTGAGAATTAATACAAATCAATCCAAAGACTCCTGATTCCGTCAAGACTGTGTTATGAGTTTGTTTTCTCTGTGATTATATTCAATTTCATTTCGCTTATATATGTCCGATGAATGTTTCATTGCAATTTAGTAAAACATCTACTGTGGTGATCAATTTTTTATCCATCTATATCGTTTACAGTTTTTCCTCTGTATCGGCTATTAGCAGGTACAAGACCTGTGACCCTTTTAGATTTTCATACATTATGCTTCGTCAGATTCCTTCCTATCCTATTTTCTTCTTCTGTTTACAGGGTGAGATTCTCCCTTGATGAGCCTTGCTTTATAGATAGCTTAATGTTTTTCTCATATTTCACACATCATTTAATTAAAATATAACTTAGTTACGGAAAAAGGCCTTTGGTTTGCACTTCATCCTTTATATTGGATTCAAAGCTCTCTTTTATAATATCAAATTGATACAGCATAAAAACTTCCAAATCTCTTTTAAATTTTTTTGTTCCTCTATGACTGTCCCCGTTGTAAGACAACCTAATATTGGACCTGGCTTATCGGGCCAAACCCATATCGCTTTAAATATCTTCGATACTATACTTAAAATAGCCACCACCCGGGTAGAACTTGAACGTTCATGGGCTGCAATTGAGTGAGACATAAACATATAGGAATAGTTGGAAGCGTGACAATGACAACCTGGAAATCAACCTTAGCTTCCTTTCCTGAAGGTTTATGCTCTTCTCCCTTTTTTATCCTTTACTCACTTTCAGATGCCTAGACACTGTACTTTCTAAGCCTTAAGTACAGACTCTAGAACAACACCGAGTATGATTCTCTAGTAAAAGGTTTAAAGAAAGCCATAGACTTGAACGTCAAAGAATTGAAAGTTTTCGGGGACTCAGAGATTATTGTTAGACAAGTAAGGAATACTATACATTGCAATTCCCCACACCTAAAGAATTATCAACAGGAAGTGCATAGGTTAATGGATCATTTTGACGCTTTCAATATCACTGTTCTCCCCAGAGCAAAGAATATACTTGTTGATTCCCTGTCCATATTTGCTTCAAGGTTGTCACCTTTGGAAGACTATGAATCCTCCCAATTCACTGTGGAAATACTCTACAAACCATCGGTGCCTAAAAATATTTCTAATTGGAAAGTCTTTGAAGGAGATGAACAAATCATAAAATTCTTGACTAACCAAGACAATTTCAAAGATTTGGCCATTGATGATTATGTATTCCAAGAGAAATCGATAGAAATTGATCCTAGGACAGGCCATTCTATTGACAGATCAAAATATCACACCATCTCGAAAGGGATAGCTAATATAGAAAAACTGTTTGATCTGAAAGAACGATTTAGGGGGCCTAAAAATGCAAATGTCAGTAGCTCATGTCCCCTGCATGAAACTCTAAATCTCGAAACCCCGGAAAACCAAAGAATGTGAATCTCGACAAGACTATATCTAAAGAGGAAAGAAAAGAATATCTCAAACTGTTCAGACAATATCAATATGTCTTCTCATGGTCCTACTGAGATCTGAAAACTTATGACACCCGTATCATTCAACACACAATACTATTAAAACGTGAGGTGAAACCTTTCCAACATAATCTTTGAATGTATCACCCATCCCTAGAACCTCTGATGTATTAGGAATTAAAGAAACTTTTAGATGCCAAGATCATTTTCTAGGTTAGACATTCTATGTGGGTAGCAAATCTAGTTCCTGTGAGGAAAATTTCTGGAGAAATTCACTTATGCATAGATTTTAGAAACCTCAATAGATATTCAGAAAAGGACAATTACCTAGTCCTACCAATGGAGAAACTCCTGCAGACCGTGTCTGGCTCAGATATTTTCTCTCTACTAGACGGTTTCTCAGGTTATAACCAAGTCCTGGTTTCGGAGAAAGATCATTTAAAAACTACCTTCCGAACCAAGTGGGGAACCTTCTCTTATAAATGCATGCCTTTTGGGTTAATCAACACGGGACTGACCTTCCAAAGGGCCATGGATGTAGCATTTCGGGGACTAATCAACAAGTGTGTGTTAGTGTATCTAGATGACGTAACTATGTATTCAAAGAAAAGAGAAGAGCACATCCAACACTTAACTCAAATTTTCGAAAGGTGTAGGAGATACGGTATATCCTTAAATCCCAAGAAAACTATTTTCAACATTGAGGAAGGTAAGCTACTAGGCCACATTATATCTCAACCAGACATTCACATAGACCCAGAAAGGATTAAGGCCATAACTCAACTCTCATTGCCTCACAACAAGAAAGTTGTGTAGTCTTTTTTTGGGCAAATCAAATTCGTGAGGAAATTCACTCCCAATTTCACGGAAACTATCAAACCCTTACAAAAGATGATTCAAAAAGATGCTGAATTTAAGTGGGATGATGAACGAAAGGATGCTTTCAGCAATATTAAAATTGCTATATCCCAGGCCCCCATGTTACGAAGGCCCGATTTCAACAGGGATTTCTTCCTCTATAATTTCTCCTTCGACCAATCGTTAGCTGCAGTATTGACTTAGAAGGATGATGGCAACAACAAGGATCCAGTGTCGTTCATGAGCACTAATCTCTAGGGATTCGAACTTAACTATCTCGTTGTTGATAAACAGGCCTATGTGGTATATAGGGAAGTAAAACACTTCGGGTCTTAAATCCTCAAGAACCACATCAAAGTGGTTGTGCATCACCCTACGGTATGATCCTTGTTTACTCAACAAGATATGGGGGGAAGAAGAGGGAACTGGATGGAAGTGGTCCAAGAATTTGATCTAGATATAAAACCTGCCAAACTAGTTAAAGGCCAAGGGTTGTGAAAACTCGCAGTTGAAGCCCAAGACAAAGTAAATGAAGATTTTGGATGGGAGAATGAAATGGAATTATGGTGTGGTGAAGTTTCATACATTTCCCCAGGGCCAGAATCTTGGTATGAGAATTTGACTTATCTCCTACACCATGGAACTTGTCAAGAAAATCTCAACCCGAGAGAAAGGACAGATCTCAGGTTAAAGTCTTCACAATATCGTCTCATAAATTCAGTACTCTTTCAGATTATTTATGATGGGGTACTCTTAAGATGTCTTGAATGTGAAGACATAGAAAAAGTTTTGAAGGAGCTCCATGATGGCCCTGTCGGTGGACATTTTGCAAGAAACACCACTGCTCATAAGATACTGAGAGCTGGCTATTATTGGCCCACCTTGTTCAAATATGCTCACACCTATGCTAGGAACTATAAAACTTTTCAAATAAGCGTTGGTAGAGAAAAGAGAGAAGCAATCCCACTCCAATCAGTGACTATCTCTAGGCCTTTTGAGCAATGGGGGTTGGATATCATATGAGAAATTACACCTAGTTCCTCGAAACAACACAAGTATATACTTACTACCACTGATTATTTCACAAAGTGGGCAGAGGACATCCCTATGGCTCATGTAAACAAGAAGGTGGTGATCCAATTCATAGAACAACAGTTGATCACAAAGTTTGGTGTCCCTTCTATTCTAGTTTTTGATAATTCAACTTATTTTTCTTCCACTCCATTGACAGATTTTTCTCTAGACAAAGGAATCATAATTAAGTACTCTGCAAATTATTATCCATAAGGAAACGAGGTGGCATAATCAACCAATAAGAACCTAGTGAGAATATTAAAAAAGACGGTTGCAGAAAACCAAAGGAATTGGCATAATCTACTCCATAATGCTCTATGGGACGATAGGGTCACACCCAAGGAAGCTATATGAAATTCTCATATTTTCTGATTTACAGACAGGAAGCCATTCTCCCAAATGGGATTTATCTTCCCTCTCTTTAACTAGCCCAAGATTCCAACGGGGAACCCTCATTGGTCATACAACAAAGAATTGATACTCTACTCATGCTAGAAGAAGAGAGAGAAAGGAATAAGTCAAAGTTTCTAGATCTCCAACAGATAGTGAAAAGATGGTTTGATAAGCATAAGGCTAAAGAGAAAATTTTTGAAGTAGGAGACTTAGTCCTAAAATGGTACAGAGCAAATGAGCCAAAAGGGAAGCATTCTAAGTTTCAAAATCTGTGGCTTGGACCTTTTTAGATGGATGAGAAGATTGAGGCATGCACTTATTGGTTACAGAATCTGAGGGGGGAACTTGACGCCCTCCTAGTAAATGACCAAGCCCTCAAACAATACTTCCAATAATAAAAAAAATAAAAATAAATAAATAATAATAATATATATATATATATTTTTGTTTTAGTGTTTTCATGATTGCGAAATACATTTTTGTTTTCTTTTTCTTCATGGATTTCTGCGCCTTTTAAAGTTGTGTTTAGCGAGACAATGGTTGACCTTAAGTTATGTGACATAGAAAAATTTGTTTTGAACTCATTGCTCACATACAACACAAGAAGCATCAAGGAACTTGTGGTTGCTTTGAAGGCTCCTCTATCTGACCAGTACAAATGAACAACTTTGGAGAAATGTCAGAAGTGTCTTCTTAGTGGCCTGGTAAATCCTTAAGGAAAAGAAGGAAATATGGAAAGGACTACATGAACCCCAAACACGAAGATAACAAAGGATTCACCTTGACGATCTCACTTTTCAAAATAAATAGACGTCATCCTCTCCCACTCGCCTGGGGAATCATGCTGGAATAAAGTTGATATTATCAAAAGAGTGAACAATAGGAGAGGGTATGCAGATATCTCTTCTAGGGATATGGATGCTCGCTGGCAGCAGAGAAAGGTTTGTGATGTCGGGGTGACTCCGTCGGTGCTATGAACGCTCGCTGGTAGCGTAGAAACACAAAAGCAAGCGAGTATAGGTAACTAAGGGCTTCATGCCAGTGAATTCTTTGCTAAAATTTTGTAAAAAGGGGGCATGAGTCAGGGTTATATGAAAATAAGGAGGAATAAAGGTTTAAAACCCCACAGGCTGACCCAGAAGCATTAGACGGAGAATTTCAAATTGCAAGGGTAAAAGAGGCTCTGATTTAAACCGAGGAAAGGTTCTCCACCAAATTTCATATTAGCTGAGCATGAAGGAAGAACATAGATTCTACTTTCACCCAATGAATCGCCATTTGTTGAGCACTCAACACACCCTAAAAATCCTATCTCAAATTTTTACTTTTTGGGTACCACTTGATCTTTGCATTGTTTGAATTCAACCTTAGTATGAAAATGTTTCCTGTGCTTATCACTTTGTTTTTCATTTTAGTTTTAAATTTTTCTTAAACATGAGAGAAATATATAACTTAAAGAACTAAATAATCGACAGCCAAAACTTTTCACAACGCACTTGTGGAATCAACATCAGAAATAATTACAGGAGGAAGAAAATCACTTGGGAACATCGTAGCCATTGACCGCCGATCCTCGTCGACGTCGGTGAACAAACGTTTTTTCGCGAACGAACTTCACCAAGGATATCGCCTATGACCAATTACTTTGGCATCAGTGAAAGGTTAAAATAATAAGTGTTGAACGAAAATGAAATAATACTCATTGATCATCGACTTCCGAAACGTTTTCGGTATCAGGAGATTCGAAGGACGATAACCCATGAAGAAACTGCGCATTAGTTTTATTTCTAAAGGTCAATCCCCAATATTCACCCAACATTGGCATTTGCAATGTTAATCTCAGTTTAGTGCATTCGATTTAAACAAATTCCCAAGTCCGACCATTACCCAAAAACTGATTTCGAGGTTTTATTTAATGAGTCCCAAGTCAGTAATGCCACATCAACATCAATCAGTGTCGAGAGTTTGTTTTTAGGAAAATATCAACCAAAATACAAAGCAACTCAAAGCTATGCTAATTATAAAATCAAGGATAATTTACAAGAAGCTGAGACAAGAACACAGTAGTTTTATGCACAAAGAGGGAAACGATGCATTCAATTACTATGACTAGAATCCTTTTGGAAAAATTTCAAAGTTTTATATATTAAGATTCCCATCGGGTTCAGGTTACATATAGTAAACACTACCAAAACCTTTTGGCCAATCGATACGGTCACATTGAGAACGTGAAAATTTTCACAACAAACAGGGAAATTTATCAAAATTATGCGTCACGTCTAAGAAAACAAAACAATGTCTGGGATTCATGTCTCTTTTACGCGCAGTTTTTCTCCCGGGATTCTCCACACTCCTTGTGGTGTTTTCATGTTCTTTTCTTTCGATACCCTTTGACCTTCGCGTAGCTGCATGATCATGTCTTGTGCTTCCCGAAGCTGTCTTTTAGGCCAGGTTACATTACCTTCACGACCTTGCAGTATTGACACCTCAGGGTTCTTTGCCGCCAACTGCCGTCGTAACTCTCTATTCTCTTAGTAAAGTTCAACTATGGAAAGTTGTGCTTGTTCCAACTATTGGTTAGGATCTTGAGCGTTAGAACCCCAGGTTTCCATCCTTCTTTTTCTGCTCCTACTTCCTTGACTTGTGGTTTCAACCGGTTCGAGCCAAATAGCGCACATTAAGGACTCTTTGACAGTTGATCATGCACATGATTCAACTAGGTGTTGGTGTTCCCCAACTTCCTTGTTTTTCGAGGCCTCCCTCTCCTCCATGGTATCTGTTGTGGAGGGAGCATGTTATACAACCTGCGTCCTTCTGATGTAGTTTCTTCCACTTTGGCATCCTCATAGAGTGACACTATAGCTTCCACGCGAAGGTCATAATTTTCCTCTGGAACCTCAGGAATACCTGCTATCGATAAGAACAATTCCCAGGCATGTTTGGGCTCAGGCCTGGCACTCCAATTACCCCGCAGACCCCGCCTCGCATTTTGAGGAGATCCCATGGTGCGACAACATATTTTCCTAGATGTCAGTGACTATACAAAATAAAAAAGCACAGAGATTGATCAAATTGGGCTCACAAGACGAATCTCCACCGGTGCATGAGATTAGAAAAATAAATAGAAATATTACAGAACAACTAGAATTTATAATGGAGTGGAGCAACGAGATGAAACGTGTTAGGGAGCGTGTTCTACAACCTACGTCCTTCCGGCGTAGTTTCTTCCACTTCGGTATCCTCACAGAGTGACACTATAGCTTCCACACGAAGGTCATAATTTTCCTCTGGTACCTCAGGAATACCTGCTACCGATAAGAACAAGTCCCAGGCATGTTTGGGCTCAAGCCTGGCGCTCTGATTCCCCCGCAGAGACCGCCTCACATTTTGAGGAGATCCCATGGCGTGACAACATATTTTCCTAGATGTCAGTGACTAGACAAAATAAAAAAGCACAGAGATTGATCGAATTGGGCTCACAAGACGAATCTCCATTGGTGCATGAGCTTAGCAAAATGAATAGAAATCTTATAGAACATCTAGAATTTATAACGGAGTGGAGAAATGAGTCGAAACATGTCAGGGGACACTGAATTCCTTGTGATAGGATGTTTTAGAAAATTATTGGGCCAAATCTGTGTGACGGGTATGACTCTCGTGAGAGCAATCTGCCTCGATCAAAAGCATTTAACGACTTCACTTATAACAATATCCGATATTTTGGGAACTTACTCGTACTTTTGGAACATGTTCAGCTCTGACATCCTTTCCCTACCCCAAGGGCCAACTGACCACTGACGTGACTTTAAATATCATGTTTTCCATACCCGATCTACCATGTTGTGGCACGYGGATGTAATTTACCCCAACTGAAGGAAATGGCAGTGCCAACAAAGATGATACATGTAATCCGAAAGGTCGCAGAGATCACGTAAGTATCAAACAACCATGCTTAGTGAGATTTACAAGTATGCATCGATCAGTTTTTCTTCCCACTTACATTTTTCATATATTTTGCTGAGTATTGTCCTGTAAGCAATTTCTAAAATGATTTTAATCCCGAGTGCAAGAAAGATATCTCTGACTACTAAGCAACATTAGCTCCGTGACTTCACCAAGGAATCCAGGAGAAACCAAGTCCGAAAAATCAACAAAGTAATGAAGGATATCGGACTCCCTGAGTTCGACATCCCCAATAACTTTGTCCACTTGTTCGACATAGTCGAATCGCATACCAAGAAATATTTATTATGGGCCGAAGAGTTAGTGGAGGTGGCTGAAACAACGCCAAGACAAGTGCAAAGATTTATGGAACATCTGATTATAGCTCAGATTGTGCTACAACAGTTAAACACCAGTCTAGTGAAGTACTTAGTGCATGTGGTGGAGATCAGAGGAATTTACATGGTTCCGATTGAGCAACACAGATTTCCATGGGCCCAAACTTGCGATGAGTTGTTTATCAATTGGTCGGAGTATGAGGAAAGTCACCCTTTCAAGTGATATCTCGAGTTGACTATTAAAGAAAATGTTAGAAGAGGACACCACATGGAGAATTTTGTTTTATTCAAACTACACTTAGCTGTTATTTTCAATTAAATTTTATGTTATAAATAAGAACATTGACTTATTAGTTGGGGGTCTATGGTTGTTGCAAGGACTCTTTCTTTCTGGTTTTTAAGAATTATTTTGAAGCTCCCTTTGAATTGAGAAGTCCTTTTGGATCAAAGACAAAGTTATTTTCATCAAATGCATGTGATTGGACATGGAGAAGAACTATTTCCTATATCATTTCATGAATGATGTTGTAATGAGTAAGATCTATTTAATCTATTGTCAAGTTATCTGGTGCAATACTTTGTTGTTTTTTACTTTAATGATGAAGATGAATTGTGGTGTTATTATGTGATGGAAGATTAAGTAGGTGAATTATTTTGCTTGCCATTGTCTTATCGCATAAGTGTTTTCTTTCTGGTAACTAGTTTATCAGATAGTAATTGGATGCTCACATGGTTAATGTATTAGTACTAGGCCTGTGGTGTAAAATTGTTGTCTGCATGCTTGAGCAGTGGGTTATCCCAAGTTCAGCATCCTCCCCAGTAGTTAATATTAATTATATTTTTTTTCCAAGTTGGTTTATATCAAATTACATCTCATATTGGTCCCACACAAGAGAAAATACAAAAAATAGATAGTTTGAACTGAAGGAAGAGCCTTCACAAGAAAAAATAAACTCTATCGATAATTTGGATGGATCACAGGATATGGAGAACCATTCTACTATTAAACACTGTAGAGTCTAATTGGGCCTCAATGGTGGGTTTGGTTCCTGCTGTTGAATCAGGGGACTTAGGGCCCATCAATAGGATCCATGAAGTGAATTGCAAGACCATGTCCATGAAAAAGTACACGATGGTTTGATGTCATGAAAGAGATCATATCCATGATAAAATACAATTTGGATATATGTCATAGTATACATTAGGAAGACATTGAGCACCAATGAGAGTTCCATTGTATTATTCAAAGTACTAATACAACAATGATTTACTCCATCTCAACTTAGGAGGGGTAGCATGAAGGAGTTCCAAGGTATTCACCCTGACCTTGATGGCATGATTCTATAACATGTGAATTGATGAGATAATGTCGAGCATGGTAGAAACCATATGATTATCGATCATTGATGAATACCATTAATGGATGTGAGGGGACCTACCGATGATGAAAATGGACCCCAAGGTACCTAGTACAATATAGAGAGTGTGATTAGAGGATTTGGTGTTAAATACTCATAGAATAACTTGATCATGATTCAATGATGGAAACCAACTATCAATCTCTAGGAGGTCTACCACTAATGACTGCAAGATCCAAGGTACTAACTGGTTTCTATATCCCCCTCTTATATGATTTATGGAAGTCAATAGAAATAGATACATTGAAGGAGGGACTTAATGTATCCCCATCAATCAACATTAAACATACATCGAGAGATATTTTGAAGAGATATAATCACCAAGTACAATTTACATAGGGATGACAGACACATATTGTAAACAAGACAACAGATGGTTGATACATGATTACTTCCCTTGAACATATAGCATGACACATTGAGGACCTAACATCATTGAACTAAAGAGCACCATTGGTATAGTTGTACAACAAAGGAGGCATTGGACCACTCTCCATAATGAATGGAAGAGTAACCAACTAGAGGATTATATGACTCTTATTGATGGTATGGTTCCTAGGCAAGTTATAACCCAATTATAATACAAAGAAACAAATAGGTTCCATATCCAAGGGTGACATGACTGATGGCTGCCACTTTTTCGAATATAAATCAATGGTAAAAATAAACCCCTCACTATTTTTTAGTGTCTCCTTCATGGTTTTATGAGTGTGAAAGAGAGATAAAAGTGTGCTTGATAGTATATTTTTTGTATAGTTTTATGAGTTTGAAAACGAGGTAAAATTATACTTGATAAGGTGTCTTTTTCATGGAATGATGAGAATGAAAAAGAGTTACAAATGAGATCATCTATAGAGAATGAGTGGCTCATTTGAATTCTTCTATGTTCCAAGTGCATGGAATTTGGCTATGAAAAATGAATGCAGACTCGTATTGGAAAGTGATGTGCACTCATCATAGTAGTTCTCTCCATGGGTAAAGGGTCACAAAATGGAGGCAAGCTAAAAAGAAAACAAAGAGGTCAAGTGTGACTACAATGTCATTAAGAAGGATTATAGAAAACAACAATGAAATAATAGGCACCAAGACATAAACAACAATATGCATGTGCAACCATAAAGTAACATAAAAGTGATGGGAACCCCCTCAAGATATGGCCATAATATGGATGAAGAGAGAAGAATTATTCTCAACTTCAATTCATGGTGGGTATATAGGAGGTTTCCCATGCCTACAATAAATCACATCATGGTCATCATATGGAAATCAAGGTGCTAACTAGGGCACCCATGAAGGGTAGGCACTGTTGTATAAGTTACAATGTGAAAAAAGAGAAGGGATAATGTTGCAATATGATAGGATAAAACTTAAGGATTTGTGACGACAACATGAAAATCAATAATACAATATTGGATTGCAGGGAAAAACTATATCTATATGCCATCTTGAAACATGTACCTCAAGTTTAGTGAATGTCACCAAAAAATCCAAATAATGTGACTAAGTCCTGAAATATGTCAAAAAAAGACCCTTTGTTAAAATTATGCATGAGAACCTCATTAAAAATCATAAAAATTCTCCAAAATTGAAATAAATGGAAGACACTTACTTGGTTTATGTGTGAAAATGGTTTTTATGAAGCCCAAAAAGGAAAAAAATGAGTCATTTTCACACTCACCTTGTGTAAATTTGGAAACTTGAGTGAAAAACCTCCCAGATTTTCCAAAGAATATTGTGAGAGTTCCATCCAATGGAATTTGAAATCGTTTGGACCAGTCAATTCTTCATCTCCTTCTATTTATTTTCAGTGTATTTTTAATTCTTTTAGGTTAGATTTGGATTTTGAGAGACCTCGAAAGAAATTGGGTTGTGTGGTTGTGCTTGGCCAGTGGTGAAATAATGATCAATCATGTTCTGTGAGAAGAACAAGGCATGATTGATAACACATGTCACCAAAGGAAGGCATGACTACCAACCCAAAACTAAAATCTAGCTCAATTTTTCACAATTTTTTTTTGGTGACTGATGAAGGTATTTTTTTGATATTTGAGAGCCACCTCCCACCATGATTGAGTGGAAAGAGAGAGATAACAAGGTCAAGGATGCAACATATTTGAGGGATCAAAACATATTATCCATCTTACGGGATAGTAGACTACTTAAATTCTTCATAATCCCAAATATGAGATCTCAATGAAGGCTATTGGATGCATTGGTTAGGTTTTGGAAACTAGACTAACAATACTTTATTAATGCCTAACTATTGAGGTAGAGGATATATACTTCATCACTATA
The DNA here is from genome assembly GCA_009831015.1 of Picea engelmannii. Lineage (NCBI taxonomy): Eukaryota > Viridiplantae > Streptophyta > Pinopsida > Pinales > Pinaceae > Picea > Picea engelmannii. Next base: position 180,277 of record ML777123.1, read on the forward strand.
TTATCACAACATGGGCTACTGGTGATACTATCAGGTGGACTAGGTGGATTGACCTAGTCCATTAATGATTATATTATTGAGTTCTTCCATCTTGGGGATAGGAAAACCAACAAATTTCCAATTAGGGATGTAATGGACCTACCTATCCTCACTATCCTCTTCACAATTAACTAAGTAGTAGGCTAAACATCTCCTCATCTATCATCAAAGGGACATGCAGGTCGATAGAAATAATTTAGTTATGGTTCCATCCTAGTATCATTCTTCCTTATGAGAATCCCATAGATGAGTCCCCAAGTCTCCACACCATTTTCATGTCCTAGTGATCCCAAGATGGTGCGGTGGACTGAATACATGACTCATGTATGGGGAGGTATGGTGGTGATTTTATTTTTACACGACTTCTTTGATTGGTGGAATGAATAGATCACAGTGATTGATGAATTTCCATATGAAGGGACCAACTTCCACCAGGATATAAAGCTAGCACTATCCAATAGGGATCAATGGGGCCCTCTCAATAAGAACAAGTGACATGTGAAATTTTTTTGATGTTTTTGAGAATTTTATAATGTTTTTTGTATTTTTTGGAATATGTATTTTTTGTTGTTGTGTAACATAACTAATAAATATGTGTTGTCATGACATATATGTAGGACCAACATGACCACTAGGATGGGCCTAATTCCACCACAAAGGAAATTATGAGTAGTAATCCAAAGAAGAAGAGGAGGATGAAGTTGTTAATCTCCATGAGGTGTGAAGGAACCTAGAGGGACTGACTATGGGTGTCCCCATGATTGACATGGAGGATTTCCCTTAAATATTGTAGCATCATGTAGTGTGAGTGCCTCGTCCTTTTGTTAGTCTACTAGGGTGATTATCCCATGTAATAATGTTCTATCATGAGACACATGAACCTTGATGACTATATGATAGTCTCCCACTTTTTGTACTACAATGGACATGATTAGTCACCCAACATATATTGTATCATGATGGGCCATGTAGCCCAATTTTGTATTCTACAACACTCTTGTGTGTGTGTGTGTGTACACACACACACACACACACACATATAATTGTGCTTTGGTTCTGACTTATGGTGTTTGAATGATGTAAGTGAAACCCATGTTTATATGTACATGTATGATTTTTAAATGTAATGCTTAATGAATGTGACAAATCCCAATCTAACTCATAATTATCCAATGAATAAACCAATGTATTAGACCCTGTTGGAATGTGCTGGTAAACAATATAGTCAAAATACATTTCAAGAAGATGAACCCTTATATATTTTCAAAGCAACATAGTACTCATGACGAGATATACATCGTTCAATTGGTATACCACTAGATGGGAGTCCATCTTGGAAAATAATCTACAAATTTCCAGAGAAAAAGTCTTACTCAAGAGTTCAATGATCACAGTGTACTCCACAATGTTGTTGGTTGCAAGACCATGGAATATTATTCTTGAAATCACCAATTTTTTGATGGGAAATAAAATTGCTCAGGATATAGAAGCAATGTTCCAGCTAATACGATTGGCACTATTTGTGAAGCGTAGATAGACCAAGGTGGACATTGACATCTACAAATCAAGAATCATAAGCATTGAACTGAGACAAATAAAAAACATACACAAAAAATTCACACCAACCAAACTAAAATGCATTATATAAAGTACCATGAGGTCATGTGACATATGCATAATACTTTTTCAAATAGACCCCAGACACCTCCTCGCTCATCAGTCTGAAGGATTCAAACATTATTCAACTACCCCTTTTCATTTACTCCAAAATGGTTTTGGAATTTGTGTCAAACTATTATAGTGTTATATTGTTCAAGACTCCATTGGTCTTCACACTCCATACATTTACTCCTTTCTCAATATTCTGAAGGCCAATCACAAGCTAGAAAGGTTAATTTTTATAATATATTGTATTGTTTTGACTCCATTGGCCATCACATTATGAACCTTGGCTCTCTTCTCTGTGTTCCGACATAATGGAAAATATAATAATAATAAATATGTATGTATTCACATATTCTTGTGTTGATAAATTTCTGAATGTTGATAAATGGAAATACTCCATTAATAAAATTTCTTCAAGAGTGTCGAACTGTTTGAGCAAAGTATGAATTTTATAACTAGGAATTTTTTGTGCAGTTAAAAACTTTTACACAGAAGGGAGAAATTCACAATCTCCATTACTCACACACCAAGCTAAGAATTCCTAGTTTGCAAATATAATAGTTTGCAACCTTATGATTCAAATATTAGAGTATTTAGATGGTAAATTAGGATTTTTCCAGTATTTACCAGAATTTACCATTTGCTCAAAATTTCCCAGAAAACATAGGATTTGCACATTTTCATTTATAAATTTATGTTATTTATTTGATTACTTTGTTTTCCAAAATATTTACATGTCTTGGAAGTAAAAATCCTTCCTGGTAAAACTTTGTGTTTACTAACATTTACCAATTTCCTAAATTCAAGAATTTTTGTACTAAATTTTAGGAATGAACTATTGTTCCCAATTATTTCCCTTTGGACATCAATTTTATTGTGTAAATCCAAGTAAAATTGGTTTCTTACCAAATTCAAAGGGAATTTAATTATCCACAATATTCAATTTCTAAATTCATTTTTATTTCAAATTTAGAAACTTAATTTTCATTCCGCATTCCTTTCCAAATGTTTACTTGTAAAAATACTTTACCTCTTCTCTAATGTGTGACTTTCTCTCTTAATGTCAAGGAGGGATCTGATCCTTCTTCAAGTTCTGAGTTTGGTAGATTTTCCATACCAACATAGAGGCCAAATCCGATGCCCAACCTTCAAGTTTCTAACATAAATTGCCTTTTTCCTAACTTACTTGGTTGCTCTATGAGGATTTTAGTGGCTTGAATTTACTAATACTTGTATATTTGTTCATATAAACTACTACAGGTTTTCAACCAACATTCTACTCCAAATTTGATTTACAACCCATTACTAACAACTTTATTTCTCTAGACAAGGGTAGGGAGCAATCCAATGACATAGTATGGTTTCCAAAACTTTACTTCATGTTTCCCATCTAGCCATACAATTAGAGTCACAAATTCATCATTTAAACAAGATAATAATTTCAACAATCATCTAGTACATGAAATCCATATTATAAAATAAACTAGTCAAGAAAATAAAAAACTCAGAAAAACACTTATCTGAAGTTTGGAATTAGTTGGAAAATGTTGAAAGGTGTTCCCTTTTCCACCCAACCATAGGCACGGTTGCTCTTGGATTAATTTACAACTGGCCACCCCCTATTTAGATCATGATACCATGAGATAGAGAGCGGTTCTTATTTTTCTCAGCAACAACAAGGGACACGGGTTTCTCTCCTTTTCCCATAGGAACCTAGCAGTCTGGTTTTCTATCCACCAAACAAGGGATCATGTTGTAATTTCTCTCTCAATCACTCAAATTCTCTACAACTCTATTCTCATCTTGATTAGAAAACACTTCCCAATAGTTCCTGCACCCATAACAGTTTTTTTTCTTAGTTCTCTTCAGAACCAGAGAGCCTCACATGCTCCACTTCTTCATAAATGGTCACCAAACCATTCATGTGCATCCTCTCTTCTCTTCATTTTCTAAAAACCAAAGAGTTTTCCCACACTCCTCTCTACTCAAAAACTGGTTCCCAAACTCAACTAACTATCTCCCCTCTACTATGCTCCTGATTTTCCCTTGTTTCTTTCCTTCTTCAACAAGATTCTATGGGTCAAATCGCCCAATTTGTGGGTCAACCCAAAATCCTCTAGATGGGTACTTTTCTGCCCATGCTCTTGAGGCAAGGAAGCTCTTGTACAATACCCATTCTCATTCATAATTGTGGGAAGTTGATAGTTCAAATACCAACTTCCTCTATTAACTAAAATTGTACAAAAATGGGCAATCTAGATTTTTCTTGAATTTTAAATTCGCAAGGGAAATTTCCTCATTGTTTCCCTCTCATGGAATCATAACCTATGCAGGAAATCCCCTTCAAAAATTGTTCAATATTTTCTTTTTTACATTAATAACATAAATATTTACATCACATCTTTTAGCAAAGGTTCCAGATTTCTCAGATCCACACACAACTAACTTGTCCATAGTCTCTTAGAAAAATATAATTGTATTTACAAGTTGGGGAAAACATGGGTGTTACTGAGTCCCTACAACAAGCTATTATATATCACATTGATTTTAGATCTCGCTAAAAGACCTAGCAGTTGGTATGGGTTTAAGTGTCTACTTTTAACAATGTAATTGAATTTAGAAAGAAGCAAGAATTGGATTGTATGTTTCCTCTAATGTGTAGCATTATTATATTTAAGTTAATCAACCTTTGAGAAAATGAAATATAGGCCCTATCATTGTAGTATAGACGAAAACCCATTTTCCTATTGAGATGGTGGGGCACTAGAAAATTATCCAATTTCTCATGAATTAAACATAAAATACATAGCTTTGATACTATTAATTATTTGTTTGGTTAAATAACGAAATATGCATGCAAAATGATAAGAAATATCATGAAAAACTCATGAAAACACTAATTAGAAGTAAATTTCATATTTCTCATTAAATTTAATAGCATTTAAACAAAGTAAAATACAAATCCTTTTGGCACAACATTAACTGAAGAACAATCACAGTGACCAAAACACTTATCTTTATGAACAATTACACAACTAGTTGTGTATAAGGGATGTTCCTCCCAACCTTAGGCTCTATTTCTCCTATGACTAACTAGATGGGGCTATGAGTCCACAGTGAAAAATGGCTCCTATGACTAACTAATCTCCCTCACACAACCTAGTACCCAATAATTAACAACATACATACTCCTACAACATTTCCAACCACTCATCTCTCCTCCCCATCCTACAGAACCCAAGGGATGTGATCCCATTCTTTGGCCTGCAATCCCTCAAGCAATCCTCACCCCCTCTTGGGATCCAATGCATATTGTCTAGGAATATTAAGGCCGCGGGATCTAGGAAATCTAGTTGTATGTGGAGTCATAGTCACAACAATCCCATGCTCATGCCTATAGGAAATTTCATATCATATTTACATAATATGCATCCCCAGCCTTCTATTGCAAGCATAACAACCTCATAACAAGCAAGGGTTTCCCCTCAATCCTCATGTTTTCATTTCGAATGTCATTGGTTTGATATAGTACCTTGGTGTATGTTTCAATGATGGTTAAATCCCCCCAACAAACCCAAAATTAGAGAATAAGTATGCATGGTCTCATCTTTCCACTTGGCATCCCAAGAACTCCACCTAAATCCCTTAGAACTCTTCACAAAGTTGATTTTTCCTTTAGTATACTTTAAAGTAAGAGAACTTTGGGTTACAATAAAATATTATATTTTTGGCTTTGGTCCCTCTGAGCTCCCCTTAAGCCCCTCTCACATTTCTCTCTTATGGAATCATAGCCCCCCATTGTTATCATCCCTCTTGTATCATACCTAGCAATGTGTTTTTATTAATAAATTTGATATACAATTTACATAGATCATCCCTCGGCCATAATGTTTAGCTCATAGCCTAATCATATATGTACAGTTACATTACAATTCCCAAGATTAAAACCGGGGTGTTACAATCATTGTATAAGTTCATATTTTTAATTATTGGAATGATTATGTCTAATATGTTGGAATTTGTTAAGAACCAAATACCAATATAGCATAGAAAAACCTCAGAAAAAGTACTCAACGCCTTGAAAAAGAGATAATTTCAGATAATAAGCCTCTTCGAGGGG
>ML777123.1:194753-208966 GCA_009831015.1 Picea engelmannii
GGGAAGGAGGAGAGAGAACAAGACCTTTCTTTAGCAACACTGGAGTGAGCCTCTCTCCCCTAGGGTTCCATATTTGAGGCTCTGCTTTAGCGGCACCTTGAAACCTTTCCCTCTAGTCCTTTGGAATCTTGTCCCCTTCAACTTGTGCATCCTTCTCTTTCTCACTCCATTTATCCCAAAGGCACTGATCTTAGGCCTCCAACGTTGAAGTGAAAGTGATCAAACAACTCTCAAACTCTTTTCTAAATTAAAACCCTAACTAACTGCTAACCCTAGGAATTTTGACGTCACCCTTGGTTATTTCATCTTGACGGAACAACGTTTCATTTTATAAGCAATTAAATGATGTTTAAAGCATTTATTGAATGAGGGATTGATTGGATACATTGATTGCTACATCATCTTGATATTTATTGGTGGAGTGATATTATTTCATTGTTTTATTAACAAACATTGACTCTGTCAATATTTATTGTTATAATTGCTTATATATTGATATCAAATAGTCATATGAGGTACTAACCCATTGAATTATAGCTTGCATATATTGGTTTGTTATTGCTTTGTTCTGGGCAGGTGTTCTTCTTTGGGGCTTCACTTCATTATTGGTTGTTTAGTCGGGACTGTCTGTTTTGGTGGTGACCTATGAAGGGGGAACTTTACCTTTGTCCTTTTAACTCTTGCCTCTTCAAAACTCCAGGTTACCGGGGACGTCTCCTCTGGGCCTAACCTCCCTAAAGAGAAAGAACCTCCCCATCCTGGTGACATTGGGTGGGATAGGTTCTTGTTATGCCAGTTTGTCCTTCTATCTTATAGCCATTTGAACTAGCTACAAACTGTGCGATAACATTTTGGCATCGTTGCCAAGAAACACTAAGACAATTCTCCTCAAACGACAATTTTTTTTCGATAATCCTTGCCTCAAATGTCTTATCTTACAAGCTTACCTGGCGACTCCACTTAGGGTGTTTTCCCTTATCTTTTGATAGTTTCAAGAAAATTATCCGGCAACTCCACTGATGACGAGCCAACAATGAATTGACAATGGGATCCCAGGAATTACAAGCCTTTAGACATGAGAAAAATTCCAAGATACCCATGACAAATGCCCCCGATATCTGAAAGATGGCTCCCTAGATTTACTGGTGACGATGAAGAAAGAGCCGACTTTCATATGAATAAATTTTATTCTTATTTTGGAATCCATCCTGACAGTGATGATGCCGAAGATGTGGTGATGACAATTTTTCCCACCACTCTTCACGGGAATGCTAAAAAATGGTATGATAATCTTCCCGATGCTAGCATCACCTCCATGAACCAGCTAGAAGAAGTCTTTCTCAAAGAATGGGGCATAAGATTGGGAGACATCTCAATACTACTAAAATTATTCGAGCATATAAAACAAACTGAAAATGAAACCCCATTTGACTTCCAGAGTAGGTTTGAGGACACTCTATGTCAAATTCCTAGAAGCCATTGTCCTAAAGACAAGTATATTGTCCATATCTATACCCATGCGCTCCTGGCGCACCTAGGTTTTCCCCTCAGTAAAAGGGCCCCAAGGATGCTCAATGAAGCTTATGGTATGGCTACAAGAATCGAACAAAACATATCCTTATCCGGTATAAAAGACCTCTTTAACTCAGGTGCTCTTAGTATGGAAAATTTGTTTTTCCGTGAGATATTCATTGATGATTTCCAGGAAGAAAGGGAACAAACCATCATTCAACATGGGATTGTTGAAGGCATGGATGAGGAGATGGAACCTAAGAAAAATGATGAAGTATCAACCTATGCTCCTCCCTCTGATGAAGGAATCCAAGAGCCTGTTTCTCCTGCACAACAAAAAGACGATGAGGTTAGTTGCTTTCCTTTTCAGGATTCCAATGACACCTTGTTCCATGATTCAATGAATGAGGGAGAAATGGAAGCCTTGAACGAAGTGGATATTCCTTATTGTACAATCGAGGATGAAATAATGACGCATGATAAAAACACCAAAATCCTCAAAGCTCCTTCACAAGAAGAAACAATAAGTTACCCTTCTCCCCAAAATTTTGATAATTTTCTACTTTATGATTTGGAAAGGGAGGAGGAGACAGATAAGTATATGAGTGTTTTGAATCCTCCATGTTATGATACTGATACTGACATAGTTGATATTGATAAGTTCATACATTTTGGGAGACGTAAGTGGGATATAGTTGGCTATGACATGGATCCCATCTATGACATTGAGAGTCATCTCCAAGCATTGCCTTTAAAAATATCACAACAGGTTACTTTTGACCAGTGGCAACAAGGAGATGAAATGTTTACCCGTACTTATCAAACACCCAAGGATGAACTAGTACCTTGTTTTCATGATGCTTCTTAGTCTTACCTTGAGGGTTTTGATGAGTACTCCTCTGAGCACTTGGATTCTTTCCACGAATATTACTATCAACCACCACTATGCTCAGATTTGGATAGGAGTAAAAATGTTGTTTGCCTAAAGAAGGATTATTATGACCCTTTTCTCCAGCTACCTGTTATAACCTTGCCTCGTTGTTTCATTAAAAGAAAGTGTGTCTTTTACATTAAGTTTCATCTGAAGCAAACCCTAGAATGCAGGGGTTGGTCAAAAACTATGAGTTCAGGTCATCTTCTTAGTGTTTCAACCTTCCCTTGAGAGTTTTTTAGTCCTCGGTTAGATCTTTGTCGATTCCTTCCAGAGATCCAGAGTGTGAAGACGTCCTAGGTAGACAGTTTACCAACCCTCTAAGTCAGTGTTCTGAACCTTGGACATTTCATGACCCTTTCTGGAGGTGGATTGAGTGCTTTCCTCAGATGTGGACTTGGCAATACTTTATCCCTCCCACCCACCTCCATGAGTTATACTTTATGATTTTTGATGATGTGATATATGTTCTAACCCATGTCATTTTTGTGCTTGATTTATCACTATTTTGGTTTATGATGAAGCACAAAGGCATGTATTGTGGGGCATTGCTAGATTGGCTTCACTGGTTGTTTGACTACACCAGACTTTCCAGCCAAAAGGTAAGTACAGGTAAGAGTTTTATTCTTACTTGTTGATTTCTTTGTCTTAATATATATATATATATATATATATATATATATATATATGTATGTATGTATGTATGTATGTATGTATGTATGTATGTATGTTGGGGTGGAATTACCACCCCAATTTTGTTACTGATGCCTCTATCGAGTTTGATCAGGTCTGCAGGTTATGCCAGAGATGCTAAGGTTCTCATGTGCTCTACTGTGAGCACATGTCCCCAAGTTGGAGCCAGATGTTATCCCCGATTTCTAGAGATAAATAGGAGATCATGTATCGAGGCCCACATGTCCTAGACATGGATTATCGAGAGCAGGATTGACCCAAGCATAGCCTTGGAGGGCCCATCCTTTTCTTCTTTCATCAGATTCATCTTGTGAGCAGAAACAATAGCCATCACCTTTAGTTTGGTCTTGTATCGGAGGATGCTCTTTTTCCATGAGGTAATTGGTCCAAGTATCATGGTATGTGTCACTTTTGATCATTGAAACCTTTAAATATATGTGTCTAATTCCTTTTATCTCTGACAACTGCTTGGATCTTACATTAGCCCACTTGACCATGCTTGGGGAGATTGATAGGGTGCCCTAACAAGCCTGTACCCATAGGTTTTGGTTTTCCACCAGGGGGATTTCTGAAGAGCCATCGTCCGCTCCCATCATACCACCACTTTTTCCATCTTATCTCCCACTCATTTATCCCATTCCCCTTGTCCGGGCATTGGATTGACATGTTTGTAGGGTTTCACCTTATCTCGTGGGAAGAAGGGACTAAAGGCCCAAAAGGTAAAAGCAACTGGTGAAAGATAAAGTCCTAGAAATAAAACCTCGAGATGCTTCACCCAAGGATCCTTGAGAAGGAAATAAAAATCCTCTCAGCAAGAAACAAGAGGGACATAAAAATAACATTTTAAAGAAATCCAAATAATATCCTACTTTTTAAAAGTCCAATAAACCAATTTTGATTTTAGTAAACATTAATCATCATCATCACCATATATATATATATATATATATATTAATTTTCATATATATATATATATATATATGAAAATTAAAAATATATATATTAAAAAGAAATTAGAATAAAAAGTAAAAAGTATATGTAAAGTTTTAAAAACATATATATATATATATATATATATATATATATATATATAAACAAAAAAAAATACATAGAATAATATACAGGAGCAAGGTTTTAAAGGAAAACAATTACATGAATAAAGGGGTATATGGTAAGGTGTGATTTTGAACATCACCCCCACCACTACCCCCTCCAATTTACTACTTGGATTACATGGTAAGACATGATTTCAAGAATCTGTTAATGAATGCAGTTATATGAGACATCGTCCAACCTACAAACCTGTGAGATGTGGAATATAGTAGCTATGTGAAGTCTTACTCTCAACTTACAAACCTGAGAGAAAGCCCCTAATAAAGAGTGTGTGGTTCTAGCCTGGGATAAGGGCTAGGAATGTATATGTCCTCCTCCATGACGTGAGACAGAAGAACTCCAGATGATTATCCGATGTAAGAGAAATTTGTTGAGTTAGGGAAATCCCGAAAAGCGTTGGGCACATAATCATGAGAATAAGAACAAAGATGATGTGATGGCCTCCTTTGAATAAGTAGTAGAGTTTATTTGAATACTCCAGATGATCCTCCTGTTGGTGGCAGTGGGAAAGCGGATCTGTAGAGAAAACGTGACTATGGATGAACATAAGTGCACGTGTGAGGACCTAGCTCATATGTGTAATGCAATGACTCAGATATATAACATCCCTATGGATGTGGCCCCTAGTGGATGAGCACTAGTGGGTATATCAAATCCTTTTCTATATATATTGTTCAAGATTCAGACCTACCTGTAACCCTAGTTATTGTGTAAAGGGTACAGGTCGGCCCTATCTTATTGTGTCTAAAGATAAACTGTAAAAGATAATTAATATTAATATTAATTATTATAATAATAAACAATTAATATGTCTAAGTGAAGTCAACCCTATTGTGCCAATAGACACTTCAGTTGATAGGACAAGTCTAATATAAGTAAGAGGAAATCTCTCATTTGTAGACACACTCACTTGCAAGTTTTGGAAATTTCAGCAATCACACTTATTGGTCAAATTTGTGCACCTCTCTTGGGCACCAAGGTTTCTAGGTTTTGTGAACCCTCTTGTGTGATAAGATATTCTTGAAGGTAAAGGTCTTTCTCTTGAAGATTATAGCAAAGGATTTGGCTGGGTTTTTCTCCCTTGTTTGAGAAGGGTTTCCCATGATATATCTTGTGTTCTTGTGCATGGTGCTTCTTCATGTTATCTTGGTTGTTGCAACATTTATGGTTATGGTTAATTGATAAATGGAATGAACTTCATGCTTAAACTAATGATTCAACCAAGACATGCTCACTAGGAAACAACAAAACATGTATCAAGACACTGTTGGATATGGTCTGAGATATGCTTCCAGTGTGAACTCGAGTTGACAGAATATGTCGATTCAGATTGAGCAGAAAGTATAGTAAACCGAAAAAGCACATCTGGTTTATGTTCTACCTTGAAGTCCTCTAGGGTTTCCTGACACAGCAGGAAACAAAACTCTATGGCCTTGAGTGCACCAAAGACAGAGTATATCTAGTAGTGAGTGCGTGAAGCAATGTGGCTCCACAAACTTCCGATAGGTTTACTTAACAATGAGATGGATCCTATGATGATAACTAAGAGACGTATGTAAAGATCCTTGAGATTCCAGTGTTTTCTGATGGTTCAAAATACGACAAGATGAAATGCCTTCATATTAGATATATGATACAAAAAAAATATTGTATACTTTCAAGTACCTTCCCACACCTGAGTAGACTGCAAACATTTACTTGGTGAAGAACTCCTTTCGAGTTAAGAGGGAGTATGGATAACATTAGCCAAAAACAAAAATCAGAGTACATCGGTATGAGACTTGGCTTGAGGGAGAATGCCTCCCTATCTAATAAGGATTGTTAATGAATGCGGCTATAGGAGACATCCTCCAGCCTACAAACCTGTGAGATGTGGAATATAGTAGCTATGTGAAGTCTTACTCTTAGCTTACAAACCTGAGAGAAAGCCCCTAATAAATGGTTCATGGTTCCAGCCTGGGACAGGGGCTAGGAATGTATATGGCCTCCTCCATGACGTGAGAGAGAAGAACTCCAGATGATTATCTGATGTAAGAGTGATATGTTGAGTTAGGGAAATCTCGAAAAGCATTGGGCACATCATCATGAGAATAAGAACGAAGATGATGTGATGGCCTCCTTTGAATAAGAAGCAGAGTTGATGTGACGACTCCAAATGATCCTCCTATTGGTGGCAGTGGGAAAGAATATTTTTAGAGTAGACGTGACTATGGATGAACATAAGTGCACGTGTGAGGACCTAGCTCATCTATGTAATTTCATGACTCAGGTCTATGGCATTCCTATGGATGCGGCCCCTAGTGGATGAGCACTAGTGGGTGTATCAGATCCCTTTCTATATATATTGTTCAAGAGTCATACCTACCTATAACCCTAGGTACAGGTCGGCCCTATCTTATTGTGTCTAAAGATAAACTGTAAAAGATAATTAATATTAATATTAATTATTATAATAATAAACAATTAATATGTCTAAGTGAAGTCGGCCCTATTGTTCCAATAGACACTTCAGTTGATAGGACAAGTCTAATATAAGTAAGAGGAAATATCTCATTTGTAGACACACTCACTTGCAAGTTTTGGAAATTTCAGCAATCACACTTATTGGTCAAATTTGCGCACCTCTCTTGGGCACCAAGGTTTCTAGGTTTTGTGAACCCTCTTGTGTGCTAGGATATTCTTGAAGGTAAAGGTATTTCTCTTGAATATTATTGCAAAGGATTTGGCTGGGTTTTTCTCCCTTGTTTGAGAAGGGTTTCCCAGGATATATCTTGTGTTATTGTGCATGGTGCTTCTTCATGTGATCTTGGTTGCTGCAGCATTTATGGTTATGGTTAATTGATAAATGGAATGAAATTGATGCTTAAACTAATTCTATGAAAAAAATAACATGGTATCAGAGCATAGGTCATGAAATAACCCATTGCACAAGCATCCACCAAGCCTCATCCCTTTTTCCAGAAACCTTTCACTTCTACAAAACTGTACGGCCTTCCCAGAGTTCCAGAAAATTTCGTACGACCCTCCTTCTTGAATTATTTCAACCCCTGAAACTTGGACACTGAGGCTAATTCCACCATAGAAGAGTACGACCTCTTCTAGTGCATCTCCAGGGTCTCTCAAAACTCAATTCTGAGAAAATTTAATTTTTGGCCCTAGGGTTTCTAGGGTGTTGAAACTTCTACATAATACTTATGTTTTCTAAATAAATTTTGTTTTGGATCAACAAGCATCTTTGTGATACTATTAAATTTATTTTTGGCAATGAGAAGTCTAAAACATAATCTAGAATACTAAGATTCAAGAAAATATGAAGAACATAACTCCAATGGAAGATAAGCTTGATGGAGCAAGCAACTTCAGCCCTTGGAAATCAAAGCTTCTATTCACTCTTGAAAAAGAAGATATCTTGGATGCAACCACTAAAACTCTACCAGAAACAACAACTGAATTAGAGAAGAAAATAAGAAAAGAAGATGATGTCAAAGCAAGAAAGATAATCATCTACTCAGTAAGAGATCATCTCTTTCCCCATATTGCAAATCTAGAGACTGCCTATGACATGTACAAAATGCTAAAAGGAATGTTTGAAAGTGAAAATACTCTCAGAGCCCTTTCCTTGAAAAGTCAACTCCAAATTACTAAGATGACGAAAGATGACACAGTTGCACTTTTCTTCATGAAGCTATCAGAAGTTAAAGAACAACTAGAGACAATTGGAGAAAACATATCTAATAGATAACTTGTCTTAAATACTCTTCATAATCTTCCAAAATCATGGGATCCCTTCCTTCAGAGCATTAGTGGAAGAGAAATTCTACCAGCATTTGAATGACTATGGATAGATTGTACACAAGAAGAACTAAGACTCAGAAATAGAGGAGTGGAAGACAACTCAGAAGAAAATCATGCTCTAGCATTCCATACCAGAAAAGGAGGAAAATTGAAAAGAAACTTCAAGCAAACATTTAAAGAAGAAAAGCCTTCATATCAAAGAAGATACCTTTGAAAAGTTTAGTGCTACAGATGTGACAAGTATGGACATGTTGCTAAATATTGTCCAACCAGAAAGAAGGAAAAACAATATGCCACCACTGTCGACGTTGATCCTGATCCATCTAAGGAAAATGAAGAAAGAAGAAACGAGAAGTATTTTCTCTAAAGAAGAATGTTACTACAAATAGGTAAAGTTTTTTTGTTCTAAATCTTACAGTGAATTATATGTTTCTTAGAATAAAAGAAGAATATCACTACTTATAAAAGATATTTCAAAACTTGGACCATTATCCCTGGTACAGAAATCCAAAACCTTGCCCTTTGGGCAAAGAAGAAACATTATCCTTGAAAGAAGAATAACAATGAATCTTCAAAGACATTCCAGTTCGACATCCCTGGTCAGAGATAGATTGAGACAAGAAAAAACGTTGTCCTTGAAATAATCCTTCAAAGATCCAGAGAATCTTAGAAAAAGATTGACAATAAGACTATACCTTCTCCCCCTTCAACAGTTCAGAGGGAGAAAGACATTATTCCAGTTGATCCAGTTGCTCCATTTGATATGCTCAGAAATATCACAGTAGGGCATAAAATACCTACCTAAACTCACTCTGCAAAAGGCAAAGAAACATACAAGCCTCTCAAGGCACATTCCAAGAAAGCAAAAAGAGATTTTTCGAGCTATCCCTCAGTCATGAGCCACCTCATTGATGCTAAGACTCCTTGTCTTAGAGAAGCAACAAAGAGAACCAGTATGGCAAGATGCCATAACAAAAGAATACCAGTACATATTAAAGGATGATGCATAAGATATTATTTAGGAGCCAGAAAGGGAAGTTTGTGGTAACTTCCAAGTGGATCTATAAGATCAATCTTGTAGTTGATGGAAGTGTCGAGAAATTCAAAACGAGATCTATAGCAAGAGATTTCTCATAAACAGAGGGAGTTGTCTATGATGAGATACTTGACCCAGTGTACATGATACACTTCCATTCGTACTACCTTCTATGAGCTGGAAACTATATCATATAGATAGATTCTTGATGAGTTTGGATTTCAGCAAGAGTGTTGTTGATCCAAAACTATATTATTATAGTGTTGGTGACAAGAGCCCGATTTTGATGACTTATTCAGAAATACTTGTTGTTGAAAACAAGCAAGCATTGACTTCTGATTTTCATAAAGAATTTGAGTATGATACACTACTTCTTGGGAAAAGAAGTATGACAGAATGAAAATACACTGTGATGGATTTAAAGAAGAAGATTGATGATGATTCAAATGAGACTAATCCACAGTTAATTAGATCACTAATGTATCTGAACAACACCAGAATTGATCCATTCCATACAGTGAATGTGATGAGTCAACCAAGATAGGATCACTAGGAAAAAACAAATCATGTATCAAGACACATTTGGATATGGTCCGAGATATGCTTCCAGTGTGAACTCGAGTTGATAGAATATGCCTATTCTGATTGAGCAGAAAGTACATTAAACCGGAAAATCACATCTGGTTGATGTTCTACCTTGAAGTCCTCCAGGGTTTACTGACACAGCAGGAAACAAAAATCTGTGGCCTTGAGTGCACCAAAGACAGAGTATATCTAGCAGTGAGTGTGTGAAGCAATGTGGCTCCACAAACTTCCGACAGGTTTACTTAACCATGAGATGGATCCTATGATGATAACTAAGAGACATATGTAAATCTCCTTGAGATTCCAATGTTTTATGATGGTTCAAAACAGGACGAGATGAAATAACTTCATATAAGAGATATGATACAAAAGAAAGATTGTATACTTGCAAGTACCTTCCCACACCTGAGCAGACTACAAACATTTACTTGGTGAAGAACTCCTTTCGAGTTAAGAGGGAGTATGGATAACATTAGCCAAAATAAAACCTCATAGTACATCGGTATGAGACTTGGCTTGATGGAGAATGCCTCCCTAGCTAAGAGGAAGTGTTAATGAATGCAGCTATAGGAGACATCCTCCAACCTACAAACCTATGAAATGTGGAATATATCATCTATGTGAAGTATTACTCTCAACTTACAAACCTGAGAGAAAGCCCCTAATAAAGGGTTCATGGTTCCAGCTTGGTACAGGGGATAGGAATGTGGATGGCCTCCTCCATGATGTGAGAGAGAAGAACTCCAGATGATTATCCGATGTAAGAGTGATCTGTTGAGTTAGGGAAATCCTGAAAAGTGTTGGGCACATCATCATGAGAATAAGAACGAAGATGATGTGATGGCCTCCTCTGAATAAGCAACAGAGTTGATGTGAAGACTCTAGATGATCCTCCTGTTGGTGGCAGTGGGAAAGAATATCTATAGAGAAGACGTGACTATGGATGAGAATAAGTGCACGTGTGAGGACCTAGATCATCTGTGTAATGAATGACTCAAGTCTATGGCATCCCTATGGATTTGGCCCCTAGTGGATGAGCACTAGTGGGTGTATAAGATCCTTTTCTATATATATTGTTCAAGAGTCAGACCTACCTATAACCCTAGTTATTTTGTAAAGGGTACAGGTCGACCCTATCTTATTGTGTCTAAAGATAAACTATAAAAGATAATTAATATAAATATTAATATTAATATTAATTATTATAATAATAAACAATTAATATGTCTAAGTAAAGTCGTCCCTATTGTGCCAATAGACACTTCATTTGATAGGACAAGTCTAATCTAAGTAAGAGGAAATCTCTCATTTGTAGACACACTCACTTGCAAGTTTTGGAAATTTCAGCAATCACACTTCTTGGTCAAATTTGCACACCTCTCTTGGGTGCTAGGGTTTCTAGGTTTTGTGCACCCTCTTATGTGCTAGGATCTTCTTGAAGGTAAAGGTATTTCTCTTGAATATTATAGCAAAGGATTTGGCTGGGTGTTTCTCCCTTGTTTGAGAAGGCTTTCCCATGATATATCTTGTGTTCTTGTGCATGGTGCTTCTTCATGTGATCTTGGTTGTTGCAACATTTATGGTTATGGTTAATTGATAAATGGAATGAACTTCATGCTTAACCTAATGCAATGAAAACAATAACAAAATCTTCCCACCACCATCTGTCCAATCTTTTTTTCCATAGGAAAAATGCAACTTTTATGCTATTCATTATGAATCAATAGAAACTTTCCAATTACAAGATGTAGCAAAGTCTATGTCGAACAAGACTGCTACATAATTCTATGTGATTGAACACATCAACAAAAAATCTATCTTTTCGTTTTCATCTACAAGACATAAAATAATTGTTTCATCTTTCACAATCTACCATATCCCTTATACTTATATGCTTACAATTCAATATCTTATAAATCCCAATGTAACCAAAAGACATCAATTGTTGTCCAAACCTCCTATAAAGGACAATGTATCCAAAATATTCTCAGAAAGGAGAAAAAGTGGATGAAAAATCAAGGCTTCTTCAAATTCTTCAACCTGCAAAAGACCAAACTAGCTAGAGAGACCAAGTTTGGATAATTTATCTACCTGGGTATTGAATTCATGATGAATATGTAGAGCTTTGACTGAAGATAATCTGGAACGTAGAGTTTGAATTCTTCTCTTCCAATCCCGAAGTACCAAAAAATTTAAGGCTACATCTCCATTGATCTAGTCCACAACTACTTTGGAGTCTCCAAATACAAATAAATATTGCAAACCAATGTGTTGTCTCAGGAAGAGAAATCCACAGAGAGACAACTATTCTTCTCTTATGTTTGTACTTGTTTCGACAACCATATGAGATAAGAAGTGTGATAGTTTATTCTTATTTTATCAATGTTGATCCTCTTCTTTGCACTAGTCAAAATTGAGAGATACTTTTGATCTTCTAGATTATGGTTGACCACCTCCTTGTAATGCCTTATTTTTCTTTCATCGTCTAATTGTTTATTTCACCATATATTCTCTTTAAATTTAGATGTAATTATCTTTTAATATTATTGGTACTCTCTAGAATGACATCTTCTAGTATTCCTCAGTGATTTAGCTAAATCTTGGCATCCTTATGCCATTCTCACTTGAACCGTTGGTGGTTTTGGCTAGAATTTAAAGATATTTTTGGGAGCCTCTTGTCATCCATAATGTTTATCTTATTCTTGTACATTAATTATCTAATCATAGTTGTGCTCTCAATGGGGTAAATGATTACTTCTATGAGGAGTATAGAATATAGTGAATTGCCTTTAATTTTGACATTATAACTTATAAAATTATTTTGGATCTCCACTATCTTTGTCCATGATTCCATAGAGATACTACATCCCCCAAATTCACATCCATATAAGATGACAAGAGTGATGAGAGTCTCGAAGAGGATTTTTTTTTCCTATCCCATGTCCAAAGGTCTACAAATTTACAATTGTTTTGAAGCCCATAGTAATGTTTCCACCCTCCATTTATCATTTTCTCAATACTATAGTTCATATTGGTTTTTTGTGCACAACAAATTTAAGGTTTAAAGGGTTAAAGGTCTATGATATGAGTCAGGATCATGGTCACCTAAAAGGTCAAATTTTACTATTTGGTTGTAAATGGGGATATCTGATATCACATAATCCACGAAACTATTTCCCATCATGTGGATACAAGCCATTTGATTAGATTTTGGATACTTCATTATACCATTGCAAATTATTAGATCTTGAGCACTACAAAGCTTGTTTAGCTCGATACCAAATAAATTATTGGTTAGGTCTTCAAAGTTTCTTTTGTAATTGTTAGCTAAAACAAGGTCCTGATCTAGCCATAGAGGATTAGGGTTGGAATCATTGCTCAAAAGAATAGCTTGATCAGTTTTAGTTTTAGCATTAAATTCCCTTAGCAAGTGGATACTACATTCATTTTCCACATTGTAAATGTCTTGTTCTAATCTTTTGTAAGAGAAATTGTTACCGGAATTGTTTTTCTTATAAAAAATAGAATTAATAGGTGTGAAGTAACATATTTATATATAAATCTTCTTAGCATTAATATTTGAAATCTTCATCATTGAAAGGATAATTCTTATGAAGTCGGATGTGAGAATAAATGTTCATTTTTTTGTAACAAACTATACCTCCAATCCTTTTGTGGGAAGATTTCTTGTTTCATGTTGACCACAATAGAAATCCTTCTATGTTAGGGGCTTCAGATTCTTTGTGCTCCCAAGTTTCAACCATAAAATAATATCAATTTCACTCTCCCATGTGAGGATCTTCAATGTCTCAAATTCCTATTTATTGTTATCTTTTTGGTCCCTATCCCTAATATTAGCTTCTTGATTTCTATTTATTTTCTGTTTTCCTTCATTATTGTCCTCTCTTACCTTTTGAATTTCCTTCCTTAATTATGTTTGGTCTCCTAGAAGGAGGTTTCCATTTTTAAATATTCATAACCCTTTCAAGATTGGAATTTAGTTGAGCATGCCATATATTTATAGTCATTAGAGATTACTTTAACCCAAATCAACCTATCTTTTTGTTTGATTATTTTTCCCAACCCCTTTGCTTATATGAGGCAAGTTGTTTCAATTTGTAATTTATTCTTTAGTTTTTCCTTGACTATTTCCAGCATGTCCTAATATTTCCTACTCTTTTATACCAAAAATTATGAAGTTCAAGGCTCCTTTCTTATGCTAAGAGTCTAACTTTATGAGATTATTCATTTCCTCTTTGATGAGTTTATATCTAATTTATGTTCCAAACTATTTAGGACCATATTATTCATTGGCTTTTCTTCTAACTTTTAAAAATCTTGTACTTAATATTACAATTTTCTTCAACCTCTTTTTCTTAGTTGATTGTTTTTTTTATTGAATTTGTTTTTACATTTAATCTTTTCTTCTAACTCTTTAAAATCTTGTCCTTAATATTACAATTTTTTTCAACCTCTTCCTCTAAGTTGATTGTTTTTTTTTTATTAAATGTGTTTTTGCATTTCATCTAAACCAAGTTTTATATTTGA
>ML777123.1:209097-229067 GCA_009831015.1 Picea engelmannii
TTGATTTAAAAGATAAACTGGTAAGAAATGAGTTGAAGTAGCTAAGAAATGGTTTCCAGTCCAAAAGCGTGACGACCGAACTGAGAGGCTATCTTGATGAAGGTGCCGGTACCTGCAATGAGATCCACCACAGTGTCTCCAAGTATGGAGAAAGAATTGAGAAGGAAGCGCCAAATGGTATCAGACCTCTCTGCTCCTCCTCTCCCATTGGCCGTGCGTACCCATTCCGCCTTCTCCACTATCAAATCTCGAGAAAGTGAGCATTGGCCGTGTAATAACTCTAACTCTGCTGCCTCGGAATAGTAAGGCTTTGGGGTGGGCTTCCCACGATGGTGGAACAATGATATAATGAGAGTGTGAATCTTTGTTTGTGGGTGCTGGACTTCATAGTAAATTGGTTTACTGGAGATGAGCGTGAACGCCCTTAAGCGCTCAAGACCACATGCGGAGGCCTTGTCGTCCACCACCCTCCACTGCTGATGAGTATGAATGCATGCCAGAAATCCGTCATGAGACAAGATTTTACAGCCAACTAGAAGACCATTTGCAATTAGGGAAGGAGTCAGCATGTTCCAAGAGGGGACCGACTTCTGTTCATCGTCCACCCCATTTACAGGCATCCCAGAAGGCAAGTTAAGGACCACCATATTAACTGTGTCCACGCCCTCGATGCTGTGCGCTTTTATAAAATCAAACATTTGACTCCATTTATCATCTCTCATGGAAATTCCCAGACTTTCCACATTCCCCACCATAACTTGTAAGCTCCCTGCCGGGCAGTAGGATAAGCTCCCACTCATCTCGAAATATTCATATTTCTTGAATCTTGGCAATATCAAATCTTCGCCCTCCTCCTGCTCCTGCTGTGCAACTGATTCTGCTGCTTTCATTTGCTGCTGCTCCTTCTCACGGCTACTAATTGGCTGCTGCTCCTTTTCCCTTCGAGTATTACCTCTCCTCCCATCCCGATTACGACCTCGACGGAGACGAGCCATGGTTGTTATCGAATTGTGACCTAAATCTGCAATTGTAGCTCTACATATCAATATTCATATCCAGGAATGACGTACCTTTTCATACAATTACCTCTTTTGCTTCGCTCCGCTCCGCTCCTCATTACACTACTCTCATTAAACACAAACCTCCAATCGCACCGGATTTGTTAACAATTGTTACCGCAGTTTTAGAAATTGAACGTCGGCAGAAGTTCACAACATTTATAACTGTGGTGAGCGACCAAAGCTAATACGTTGCCCACGTAGGATGCCGACTCAGCTGGAGTATGACCTAATACAATAACGTGATTCATAACCAAATCTCGCATTTCTCGCCACCAAATAAATGGGAATTAAGTAAAACATACTCCAATAAATGTTGGGAGATTGCAAATTCAATAGCTAATCCTTGGTCAATGTGGGACATGAAAAAGGTGATGCAACAAAAGCATTATGATGTCGTTATCATATTTAATAGATTATCACTATAGAAGGCTTACTCAACACATTGGAGGATTTTCTAAATGATTATTATGGCCGTCAAAATAGAAGGCTAGAAGCGTAGTACTCGGGATCCGGCAACATCTTTTCAAAGAATCAGTTATTACAGGGAATCAGACGAAAAGGCAAACAAATTATCCAAACGAGCTCTCTCGGTGTGTTAAAGGAAAAACTACTTCAACTGGCATGAAGAAATTGAGAGCTCTCATCAGTTCTTAAAAATTTTCTAACAGGCTTTCTCTTTCTCTTTCTTCCTATGGACAGTTCTGCAATGATTCGGTTTTCTCTTTCTCCCTATGGACAGTTCTGCAATGATTCGGTTCAGATATGACTCGTAATTTCAGTGTTTTGTTTTTCACTTTTATGGTTCATTAAACCATCCATTCTCATTGTTGTCGCTTCCCTTGATTAAGGATGATGAATTAGAGACTTTTCGATAGTGTTGAATAGCTCGTATTTCATAAAGAAGGCTTCCTTGGATTGCTGGCCAGCCAATGTAAAAAAAATTAATAATTTTGTATGAATTTTCTTCTGTAAAAAAAAAAAAGTGTTATGATGTCATTATAAAATAATAGATTATTATCATCATAGAAGGGGAAGGTTTTCTAAATGATTATTATATGTCATGTGGTATAACAAAAGCACCTCAGTTATGATGTCGTTATTATATAATAGATTATCACCATATAAGGTTCACTCAAGACATTGGAAGGTTTTCTAAATGATTATTATATGTCATGTGGTATAACAAAAGCACCTTAGTTATGATGGCGTTATCATATATTAGATTATCACCATAGAAGGTTCACTCAAGACATTGGAAGATTTTCTAAATGATTATTATATGTCATGTGGTATAACAAAAACACCTCAGTCTTGATTTTGTTATCATATAATATATTATCACCATAGAAGGTTTACTCAAGACATTGGAAGGTTTTCTAAATGATTATTATGTATCATGTGGTATAACAAAAGCACTTGAGTTATGATGTTGTTATCATATAATAAATTATCACCATAAAAAGTTCACTCAAGACATTAGAAGGTTTTTTAAATGATTATTATATGCCATGTGGTAGATCAACCCAACGAAACTCTTACCATTGTTATACAACTAGTACAGCCGCTAAGTCGCGGTTGAGAACGCCGAAAGGCATCGGCTCATGCTCATGAAACGAAACACTCGAAAATGAAACACTCCATGCCAGCTATCGAATATGAAACGTGCATACACGTGAGACATACATACAGTTGAGGAGGAAATAGTGCCTGTTAATAATTCAAACGTGGCAATTATATGGTGCTATAGTAATTTTTTAATATGATTAGGTAAATGTTAAAAAGTAAACAGGTTAACGGATGCATTCAAAAATACAAGGAAGTTATGAAGAGTAAATCACATTCATTGATTTGGGAGGACGACTAAGAATATGCTAGCATCTTCAATTGTTAGCCATCAGATTAGAATTTTAGATTAAAAGGTCATTAATTGTGCCCATTGTCAATAGGTATACGCCTTTCGGCATAACTAGTAACTCGATAAGCCAATGGGAAGTTTTACCACTTTAAGAGGATTTGGTCTTTGATTCAAAGATATCGAAGTGTTGAAAACATAATGTGGAGGAGGGAATTCTATGTTTTATTTTAATTAATATCATCTATTATATATATATATATATATATATAATTTGGTGCATATATATACAATGTATATTTTATTAGATTTTAATAATTTTTATCAAGGAACTTATAAAAAGATGGTGGTCGAAAAAGTGGCAATGGGGTGCCTAGGAATTCACTCATGTAGGAACGAGATTGTGTTCTCAAGAATGCACACACGTTCTTAATTTTCTAGCTTCAACATTTCCCAAACTGCCATAGAGGATGCCAATTCAGTGCCAGGTTGGCATTGTTACGAATGCACGCATGTCCCTGGGAACACACATGCATTCCTAGGAACGTGCATGTGTTCCTAGGAATGTTCACTCCAAGAATGCGCACATGTTCCTAGGAATGTGCACATGTTCCTAGGAACACACACATGCTCTAGGGATGTGTGTGCATTAATGTGGGGAAATTTATTTTTAACACTCGTGGCTTGTCCATTTCACCAATAAATTTATCTATGCTTTTTTAGAGAAATTGAGCAAATTGGGGAGAGTTTGAAAAATCACTGTCAGACATTGTTGATGTGGTCCTCAATTCATTCTAGGTAAGTATTTTGATGGAATTTGTCTTTTTTTTTTCATATTTTTTTTAAATGATAAAAAATAGATAAAAAAATAATAATTTCCCTTATTAAATTGCAACACACTTAATTAATATGGAGCCTGAAGAGAACCCAAATCCATCATCACCATAGGAAGACACACCAAACCCTAACCCACAACTGGGAAACATAAACATGGAAAATGATGCAGGGTTGAGATATCTTAGAACCCTTATACAAGACTCATGAAATACTAGAGAGCCCTCACGATTGTCACTATCCACTTCTCTAAACACCATTGTATCGTCCATTGCAAATTCCCAAGGTCAATTAACTCACACTTCTGATTATTGGATGAGAATGTATGAATATTATAGAATGGGTCTATATTAAAACTTAAGTTAGAGACCTCAACATTTCAAAAGAAGACTTGATGACATTGTTTATTGACTTGAGAATCAGATTGTAGCCACCAGTCACAAAGAGACACATTTGTATGGACTGGTGCACCTTCCAACAATTTTTAGAAAAATGGATGGATAGGTGTTTTACGATACTTGAAAAACCTCTATGCAATAATGAGGCGCCTCTGTATTTAGTCAAAAATTTATGGGCAAAGTTTCAATTAGGTCATCATGTCAACTTCTTTAAAATTGGTGAATTCCAGGGGGTGGGTCATGGGTCCACGCAGGATAGAGGCATGACATATTGTTGGGTCCTCATTCTCCTAGGAGGATGCCTGACCTCCCTACCCAACATTCTCCCATTGTATAAATCATAATCGATACCTAGACATCGATATCCACCTTGACCCATAACATGGTGCAACACATCACATTTATAGCATTATCCCACTAGGAACAACCTTCAAGTGTTGTTGGGGGAGGGGTTGAGCCTTCAAGCACTGTAGTAGATTCCAACAAGGAGAGGGCTCATGAACTTAGTTCATGTGACCCTTAAAGATACTTGAATTGTGGGCAGACTTGTTATGGGCCAATGGAGGCCACTCGAAATGATTGTTTCATGGAGGAGGTTAATATATTGATCATCTCTATGTTCTTCATTGAATATATATATATATATATATATATATATATATATATATATATATANGAGAGAGAGAGAGAGAGAGAGAGAGAGAGAGAGAGAGAGAGAGATTATTGTGAGTGTTTTTTTCTATATCTAATTACATGATGTTTGTAGTTGTTGCGATCAGATAAAAGACCCTCAACATTGGCAGATGCGTCATTGCTAGTCTCCACCACTAATACAGTAGTAGCGGTATCCTGCTTATTCGATGTACTACATACTTAGGTATGGTGTAACAAGCAATTCATGAATTAAAATTATCCTTCATAACAAAATTTGTCATATGTTTTCAATATGTGTTCTAGATGCTTTTAGTTTGAATGTGCATGTGTTGTAGAGTTAATTCTAACTTGATCTTTCTTAACCAAGTATGTGTTGATATTATGGTAGCTGTAGGAGGTATTAACCTCCATTTGTGACCTTTGACAATATTAGAACATTCTGGAAGAAAGAAAAGATTTGGATATAACCCTAGAAGAGAAGTCGGCTAAAGGAAATATCATATACTAAGTAATTAGCACCCAAAATGAGAAGTCGGCCCAGGCAGTCTGGAAGAAGAAGTATAAATATAGGAGGCCAATCTTCATTTTAGCCAAAATTCTTAGAATTGCAGAAGTACACTTGTGTGCATTGCAGAAGGCCAGTTTGTGCGCAAGTCTTGGGAGCAACTGTTGCCAACAGTTCTGTAATCTGCATTTTTTATTTTTCCGGGTTGGACTCTCTGATCAGTTTTGGTTATCTTTGCTTCGTGCATTAGCCTTGGTTGGCTATTGATTTGTTACCGGAAATTATTCTATCTATCAAGTTCAAGGTGCTCCGGGGTGGCATTAGTGCCTATGGTTGGGTGACAATATTGCTATATTGTCTATGGTTAAACGATCACATCCAATATTCTAACAGGTTATGGGACCACACCTCCTTCATTCAATATAACCATTAGAAGGTAGCTAAGCCATAAGGTTACTAATCTCATTGAAGAATTGTCGCTAGGGTTTCTAGTAGGTGCAGTTACTAAAGAATTGTCGCTAGGGTTACTAGCAGGTGTAGTTGCAAAAACCCTAAAACCCTTGTCTAGCACCTTATGATGGAACACCTTACTCAAGGAGAATATATTCAAGTGATCCTTAGTCCATCACACCTCTTGGCACTCTCAGAAGGAATAAACATCAAGGTTGAAATTTTGGGTCAAAGCTTGACCAATTATCAGTCAACAGAAGTCATGAATGAAAAGACAAATCATCTACACTACTCAGCACTCACATGAATGCTTGAAGATGACATGTGGATAATTGACAGTGGATCTTCCAGGCATATGATGGGATATCAAGCCAGTCTCTCCAATCTAAATTAAAATAAGACATCGTATAAGGTAGAACTTGGAGACAAAAACACTTACCCAGTCGAAGGAATTGGTCAAGCCTCCATCAAATTGAAAACAGGTAACAATTTTCATTTGAGCAATGTCTTATATGTACCTGGTTTAGAAAATAATATTGTATCCATATATTTCCTAGAATACAAAGGAAACACAATAGCCTTTGTAGATGGAAAAGTATTATCTTGGCCTAGAGACTCCATCATAGAGAATTCTAGAGTTATTGGAACCCGTGAAGGAAGACGATACCAACTACTAGAACGAAATGATGAAGCCCTTGTACATGATGAAGTCAATCCCAATGAAATTTGGCATAGAAGGTATGCTCATATCAACTATCAAGCATTACCCTTCCTCAAAAATATGGTTGAAGGAATACCAGAACTACAGTCTACACATGAAGAAATTTGCAAAGGATGTGCTCTTGGTAAGAATGTTAAGAAACCATTCTCAAGCAACAATAGTAGATCTAAAGAAATTCTATATCTAATACACTCATATGTTTGTGGTCCAATGCCATCCAAATCTCTAGGAGGTTCTCTTTACTATGTAATCTTCATAGATGATTACTTGAGAAAGACTTGGTTATATCTCTTGAAGAAAAAGGACGAAGTATTCAACAAGTTTCAAGAATTCAAAGAAGAGATACATAACCTCACAAACAAGAAAATCAAGACCTTGAGAACAAATAATGGAGGAGAATATACATCCAAGGAATTTGTTTCCTTTTTCAAATCAGCAGGGATTAGGAGGGAGCTAAATGTTCCTCATAATCCTCAAAAAAATTGTGTAGCAGAAAAGAAGAATAAATCTATTGAAGAAACTGTAAAGGCACTATTGAACGATCAAGGTTTATCTATGAATCTATGGGGAGAAGCAGCCATGACATCAATATATGTTTATAACATAAGTTCTCACCGCATATTGAAGGATATGACTCCAGAAGAAGCCTTCTCAGGAAAGAAACCTAATGTGGAACACTTAAGAATCTTTGGATGCCCTGTTTACTTTCACATTCCCAAGGATAAAAAGAATAAATTAGAACCCTTGGGAAAGAAGGGCATATTCATGGGATACATTGAATCATCCAAGGACTATAGAATCTATATCCTGGAACAACATAAGATTGAAGTCAGCAAGGACGTAACCTTCAATTAAAATATGGCTTTCAAGAAATCCATAGAAGAAACTATAGAAGAAGAAGAGTATGAAGAGCCTATTGAAGAAAGCACATGTAGCCCAGAAAGTTAGAATGAAGAAACAAAACAACTCAATCATCCAATGCAACCATGTGAGACTATTGATTCCGACACTATACCCAAAACCAAGAAATAACCAACTTGGCTTGAATCTACTCTACAAGAAGAAGAAAGACTTAAAGCCCCAAGTGGGACCTTTAGAAAAATCAAGAATGCCAAGAGATTCTCCAGCGATGCAGCATGTATGACAAAGCTTCTAGACGAAGAACCCATCACGTTTGAAGAGGAAGCTCATAAGAAACAATGGAAAGAATCCATGACAAAAGAACACTAGTCCATCATGAAAAATGATGTATGTGAAATTGTGCCTAGACGTAAAGAAAAATCAGTAGTAACCTCAAAATGGGTCTATAATATCAAACATACAGCAGTCAGAAGCATGGACAAATATAAAGCAAGGTTCATAGCTAGAGGGTTCTCCTAGAAGGAGGGAGAATACTATGACGAAACATTCACTCCTATTGCTAGATATACATATATTAGAGCCATTATGTCTCTTGCTTCTTCCATGGGATGGAGTTTACATCAGATGGGTGTAAAAACAACTTTCCTCAATGGATCAATTGAAGAAGAAGTATACATTGAAAAACCTCAAGGATTTGAAGTACATTCCATAGACACTCACGTTTGCAGACTAAATAAATCCTTATATGGACTCAAGAAAGATCCAAGAGCTTGATATGCCAGAATAGACAACTACCTAATGAGACTTGGTTTCTCCAAGAGTCATGCAGATCCAAATGTTTACTACAAAGTCGTGAACAATGCACCTGTGATTCTACTACTATATGTCAACGATTTATTCTTGACAGGTGAAGAGTCTCTCATCATCCAGTGTAAAAAGGAACTAGCTTCTGAGTTCAATATGAAAGATCTTGGTCTCATGCATTATTACTTGGGACAAGAAGTATGGCAGAAGCATGGTGAAGTATTCCTTGGACAAGGAAAGTATGCAATAAATATTCTTTAGAAGTTTGGAATGATGGAATGCAAATCCATGGACACTCTTATGACAACAGATATAAGAAAAGTAAGAGACTCATATTCTAATCCAATAGACTCGTCCCTATATCGACAATTGATTGGGTCACTAATGTATTTAGTAAATACTTGACCATACATTTGCTTTTTCATAAACACACTAAGCCAGTTCCAAGTGGAACCCAGACATGAGCATTGGATATCTACAAAGAATGTTCTAAGATATATTCGTGGGACACTAAAATATGGTTTAAGATATACCGCATCCATTGATATACAGCTTCATGGATTCACATATTCAGACTGGGCAGGAAGTGCAAAATATAGAAGGAGTACTTCAGGGATGTGCTTTAGCTTGGGCTCTGCTATGATATCTTGGGGCAATAGGAAACAAACGTCTTTCGCACTCAGCACAACAAAAGAAGAATATATCACAGCATGTGAGGCATGTACATAAGCAGTATGGCTGAGAAAGATGATTTTTGGATTATTTGATCAGGTTCCAGATTCGACCATAATACACTATGACAATCAGAGTTGTATAAGGCTATCAGAATACCCAGTGTTTCATGAATGGTTGAAACACATTGAGATAAAATAATACTTTATTTGAGATAAAGTATAGGAAGGAGAAGTGAAGCTCCATTATATCCCCACAGATGAGAAGACAACAAATATCTTGACAAATCCTTTGTCCAGAATAAAGTTTGCATACTTACAAGACAAATTGGGGATCATGGAAATAACTCCCTTAGCTGAAAGAGAAGAGATGGCTCTCCAGGTTGGGAGGGAGCACTAACATATCATTGATTTATGGACAATCATTTTTCATCTTCAAAAAATGTTCCAGAATGGGCATTTCCTTTCCATTTCGGAAAGTGGTTTGAGATTTCTAACGGACAAGCATTTTCCAGTTCGGAAAATGGTCCAGATCAAACGATCATTTTCATAATGAAAATGGTTTGATGGATTGTTGATGTACCATAGACAATGATTCCCCTTGTGGCTAGTGTGGGGGAATGGTCTAGGACATTCTTTCTTCTTTACAGTCACTCTTAGTAGTGGTCAAGAATATTGGTCTGCCTCACTGGACAATCATTCTTTCGAAGCTCACAGTTGTGAGAAGTTTCGAAGAATGGTCTATTTTGGAGGTTGGTGCAGGACGGTCATTTCCTTAGGAAATGGTCCGGACAATCATTCCCTGGGGCGGATTCATTCTCTCCAGGTTGCACTTTGTTTAGTGATGAAAGGACCATATAGGTGAATGGTCGAGGTTCAACAATGATGGATAGAAATTCCCTAGGGCAGACTCATTCTCTCCAGGTTGCACTTTTTTTAGTGTCGAAGGAATGACCCAGATAGGTGAATGGTCCAGGCTCAGAAATCAAGACAATTATTCTTCCATGCTTGAGAAGAATAGTCCAAATATCCCATCGTTGATGTTTTACTCTCTGAGGTCAGATGCTCTTCCATATCTCATAGATGTGAGTGGAAGAATGTCCCAGATGACTCATTTATATCATGATATTATTTCTATGCAGGTTGATATCAGATGATATGATAGCTATGGAGACTGTATGTCTCTATATAGTAGAGGTATGCTACTGTGGTGGATATGTTCCACTAGTTCTGACTATGTGTCACAGTTTGAGTAGTTTTTTACTGCTATGAATAGACACAGTTGTTTTCTATCAGTTGACATTGTACTAGTTGTCATGGAGATTGTCCAGTTGGATAATGATGACGGTGCTCGTGATTTAAATTAGCCTGTGTGACTATAATGATGCTACCAATTGAATGGTCTATTTTTTATCAAGTCCGTTATATGTTATACCTCCCTAGCTAGGAGGGAGTGTTGATATTATGGTAGTTGTGGGAGGTATTAACCTCCATTTGTGACCTTTGACAAGATTAGAACATTCTAGAAGAAAACAAATATTTGGATATAACCCTAGAAGAGAAGTCAGCTAAAGGAAATATTATATACTATGTAATTAGCACCCATAATGAGAATTCAGCCCAGGTAGTCTGAGAGAAGAAATATAAATATAGGAGGACAGTCTTCATTTTATCCATAATTCTCAGAATTGTAGAAGTACACTTGTGCCCAGTGCAGAAGGCTAGTGTGTGTGCAAGTCTTGGGAGTAGCTGCTGCCGACAGTTCTGCAATATGCATTTTTGGTTTTTCTGGGTTGGACTCTCTGATTAGTTTTGGTTATCTTTGATTGGTGCATTCACCTTGGTTGGCTATTGATTTGTTGCTGGAAATTCTTCTCTCTGTCAAGGTCAAGGTGCTCGGGGGTTGCATTAGTGCCTATGGTTGCATGACAATATTGTTATATTGTCTATGGTTAAATGAGCACATCCAATATTATAAAAGTATGCACTTACACTTATTTTGAATAGTTATATTTTTGGGTATAATTGTGGCCTTCGTGTAATGTTGTGAGAGTGCCCTATGAGAGTTGATCTAGAGGTTCAATCTCTAGAATTATTTATTGCATGTTATTTTAAGTGAACTTGTAGTGATTGTCCAATTTCACCAATATGGATTTTCCCATAGGAACATAAAAATTTATAGACACCTTTCAATTGCCTAAGATCTAATTCATCCTTCACACTAGTACATTTTCCTAATTTTTCCACATCATTTCGGCACCCATTCGACAACCACCCTTCTGAATTCCGACAAACTCCCTCCTTATCTATTCGTTGAACCACTTTCATTGTATTAGAAACGACCATAAACATATGTCGAATATCTGACGCAACAGAATGCCACATGGTATTTGTAGAGAGATTTTTCAAAATAAATGTTTGTCACATAGAATCATCGCAATGGCGACTATCATATGGTGGTGGTATTGTGATGCATTGTTCTTCCACGTGTCATTTTCCAAGAAATAGTTTTACCGACGGTGGCGGTCATTACTGCGACATAGGCATGCTTAAGTGCCGTCAAAAAAATGACGCAAACTCCATCCAAATTGTGAACTTATGGCCGACGGCCTACATCGGCATCATGAATCTCTACAGTGTGAAGTTTGTCGGTTATCCAATGATATGGTGCGACAGAATCGTCATAGGAGAGACGCAGGAGACTTCCAATCCCAGATGGGAATGTGACATATTGGCATCGAAAGTCCAACAAGCATACAATAAAATTAAAATAAAAATCAAATTTCATTGGATATAGGGAGCAGGTTGAGCTAGATGTAGATGACAATGTTATTGATATATGATGATATAGAAAATTAGGAATATGATTTCTATTTTTCCATAAAATCCTAATTTAATATGGTTAGAGCCTAAACAACTAAAAATGCATAGTCATTGTTAAGAGATACATGTTTTTCTTTTAAACTTTAATTAGTTTATGCCCTTGTGAAAAAATGCATGCCAGGCTTCACTAAAATGCATTCCTATTTTTTAACACACCTGCAATTTGAGTGGTTCAAGTTTTTGAGAGTGTCTTAGATAAGTTTAGACCTGTCTACATATTTAGTTTTTCATTTGCAAATATAAAAGTGGTTGTTGTGTAAAAGGTGCAAATTCTACCTTGTAAATTGAGTGACCAAAACAGTAGAAATTGACGTTATGAAAATGCATGCCCATGCTTCTATATAGCTCCAAATTTAATTATCAAATTTTTTGGGTGAAGTTTTTTTTTTGTGTCTGGAGGAATCAACAACTAGTTGGGCACGTGCTTGCATTACACGTGGCCATGTTATCCAACCGCTACAACTATAACCTCCAGGTGTGCCCACGATGCCCCTTACGTGACACACAAGGTAAGCCGGGGGGAATTGAACTCGAAACCTCATGGAACTTCATTTTCACGGCACTTGCCAATTGAGCTGCCCCCCCGGGGGCATTTTTTGGGTGAAGTTAATAACATTCTTAATCCTTTTTTTTAACGGGAACTTAACAAAACATTTGTATTAAATGGATATGCATGAGGCAAAGCAACTGTTGAAATTTACAAAAAGATTCTTGAATGAAACAAAGCACCACTCTGTGAACTGTCTGATATATAAAACACATATAAAATTATAATTCCGGGCAGTGAAGCTACCATATACTCTCATATATTATCCTAATAGTAAGAATATGCATTTAAAAAACTTCATTATGCTATATTAAAATTCTACCCATCCTGTCTTCCAACTATTCTCTAAGTATTTTCTTCTATTTCCATGGGAAACGCTTCATGTCCTCCCTATGCTTCATCTAGTCCTTCCTGTGCTTCATATGATTGATCGATCTGATGTCCTTGAGGGAAAATTCTTTCTCTAAAATAATTGTGTTCCTTTTCAACCATGTTTAGTCTTTGCATAAGTGTTTCAATTGTTGTTTCCAACTCCTAAATTCTTTGTCTTTCAATCTCTTGTTCATGTAGATGTCCTACTTCTTGATCTAACTTCTATGTTTTCTAGATGAGAATTAACATTATATGTTCCAATGCAGTTGTTTTTTGTCTTTCATGAATGATGCTTTCAGTTCTGCTAAGAATAAGGCACAATATTTTCCATATTACTTATTCTTCCTGCATTCTCGCTATATTGAGCCTATATTCCTTCCAAAATTGCTTCGAAGCGCATCAGATACCCTTTGAATTCACTCCAAAATATGTCCATTATTATATAAATTCCCTAACTTTTTATGTTTTTGTCTATGATATTAATGATTAGAACACAATGATATTGATTCTCAAAAATATTAGCAAATGGTTGGATACTCAAAATGATTAAAACTGAGGCTTGAAAGGTCCACGAATCAAATCCCATAATGCCACAAAAATGAGAGGGGTTGTGAACAAGAGACAAGCAATACCAAGAAAAACCTAAAGGGTCTAGGAAAAAGGGTCCAGAAACACCTCTCAGAGGGAAATTGGGGAGAAGGGGAAACAAATTAGGATTTGGGGGAAAATTGCGAAGTCTAAGAGGAGAAGGAAACCAAAGAGAGTGAGGGAAACTGGGCAGATGGGAAGTGCTAAAAAAATCGAACACGTCAAACCTAGAACATGAAAACGAGAACATGGTTTGAGAAGGGGATGGGAAAGAATAAAAAAGGGCTTCAAAAATCTCTAAAAACTCAGAAAAATTTATACTAAGAAACCTAATGTTGTCAATGTCCAATAGATTATTTTTAAGAACTATGGTAACATTCTCATGAAAAGCCTGTGAGTACCTGGATATTGGAGATCGATGGACAAAGATGGGAGCCTGATCTAAAGAAGAAACTCCACTTGAATTAGACCAATGACCAAGTCCAAGCCTCCCAGACCAGAACATTGAACCTTTTGGATTTCCCATTCTCAGCTTCACAAACTACTACTATTCTCACATGTCTAGGGAATTTTTCACATAACTAGGGTTTAATGTCAAGAGGGTTAAGAAGACCACAACACCTTTCCCAATGAAATAACCTTTTCCACACTGCATCATAAATGTCATGGTATGGGATTAGTCATTAATTCACCATTAACTTCCATTTGGACTTTAATTAAACTAGATCCCTTTTTCGCATTCTTATCCGAGACTCTAGAAAGACTAAAATGGTATACTTGAATGATAAAAATACTTTTTTTTTTCTTTTAAACTTCAATTTATTCCCTTGTCCATAAATGCACGCTAGGATTCAAATAAATGCATGCCTAGGTGTTTACACACCTACAATTTAAATGATTCAAATTTCTGAGGGTGTCTTAGATAATTTTACACCTCTCTACATATTTATATTTTCATTTGCAAACACAAAAGTTGTTACTATGTAAAAGAGGTAAAGTCTAGCTTGTAAATTGAGAGACCAAAACAATGGAAATTGACCTAATGGAAATGCACACCCGTGCTTTTATATAGCTCTGTATTTAGTGATCTAAGATTTGGGGTGAAGTTAATAACACTTTAAATCCATATATTTCATCCAGAGTGCATTTTAAAAAGACTAAGGACTTCTACCTTGAACCAAGATTCAATATTTTTTGTAGAATGGAGGGTAAATTTGTCTTACTATAAAATGCATGCCTAAGACTCATATGACCTCCAAATTGAGTGGTTCAAATTTTCGAGTTTGGATTTTATCATTTTACATCTATTCATTATGTATTTTTGCAATTTGAAATCTAAAACCCTCTAGTGTGCATAAAGGATAAAAGTTTCCTTATAATGCAAAAAAATTGCACAAAGGGGAAAATGCATGAAAACATAGTTGTTGGATTACTGAGAGGGGGGGTGAATCAATAGTAGAGAAATTAAATTCTTTTTAACCACAATATGCAAGTTTTATATCAATGTAGCATTATCATCCAATAGTTGCAGAGTAAATAAACACCGAACAAATGATAAATCATACACATACGCAGTACACCAAAGTTTTTACGTGGAAACCCAAAGCGGGAGAAAACCACATGATGTTTTTTCTTATATGTATTTAAGAATTACATTCATTGGAAGCACCAAATTCCTTTGCTTTCTAACTACAACTGGAAGGAGGCTCCAACCCCCTAATTTCTTAAGCTACAACCTAAAGAAAGCTCCAACTCCTCAATTCTCTGGCTACAACCAGAAGGAGGCTACAACCACCTATGTTCTTCGGCTACAACCAGAAGGTGGATACAACCACTTTTCCTTGCCTCGTCCAACCACTTTGACATAGAAGAGAATGATGGAACCACTGTCACACTATCACTGTGAGATATACTGATGTAAACCTGTACCAATCAACCTTTACCAAACAACCTGTAACAACCTGTACCAATAACCTATGCCAACCGGTACCATAAACAAGTGCATCAACCATGCACCAACTTGTACCTCAACATGTAATCAACATGTACCATAAACAAGTGCATCAACCATGCACCAACATGTACCTCAAGTTGTACCATCAACGAGTGCATCAACCATGCACCAACCTGTACCTCAACCTATACCAAGAACAAGTGCATCAACCATGCACTAAACCAACACAAATAACATGTCACAACAACCTGTCCAAACAACTTATCACAACAACTTGTCTCATCAATCTTATCAACCAAATCAAATCTACTCACCAAGACAACTCTCAAAGATGTGAATCATCCAAGCATAACACACCAACTCATAATCATCACCATGATCAATATGTGCTTCTAATAATATACCAAGACAAGTATGCTACATCATTCATAAACCATGTGTCAAAAATACTACTAACAAGTTCCTCCAACCATGTACCAAGTATGTACCAATCATGCATCAACTACTCATCAAGTATGACTCATCAATATGTACCAACATCATTGACTATACACCTCATGTATGTTCTAACTCATCAACTACTTGTCTCAACCATGTACCCAACATATACCTCAACCAAAATCCCTCATCAATTTCATCATCCAAATATGATTTGTAAATTTGTAATAGACCTGGTGCATATGATCACATACCTGAAACCTTCCTTAACTTTAACAACAAGAGAATAGCATTTTCGTCAAACTTTACTTTAGTCTCACATGACTAGTTTTGGATTAGTCAACAACCCTACCTTGAAATAATCACAACTATGTACCTATAATGAATAAATATATGAAAATAGTACACAATGTTCTTCAGTGTTTTTTATGCAATTCCTCCAGGTGTCACTACTTAGAACCTCTCAGAAAAGGAGTTATAGAAAAAATGACATACCTTGTTGAATTCTGGTTTATTCTAGAGAGTGAACTTGTACAGTGTGCCCCGCATGGAATATTTTTTGTATGGATATGAAAATTGTACACAGAATACTACAAACTGTACTCTAACCAAAAAATTTGGTCTTACTGAATTTGGATCCGTTATGAATAATTTATGACATTTGTACCTGAAACACTTGTTTTAGACTAGTTTCAGGACTAGCCACAAACCCTATTTTCCACAGAGTGTAACTCCAAAAATACAACAACCCACAAGCTGAAATTTGTACCACGACTACTTGGATGTGTTTCCTCAAAAACCTTCCAATTTCATAGTTTGAATCATTCTATAAAAAAAAAATTGAGAAAATGGTGAGATGACCTATAAATAACATACCTTAGAAATAATCATCAAAAAATGTTATCCTCCCTTGAATTTCGGCCTTCTTTACTTCACCTTCCCTCTGAAATTTGGCTTAGATATCCTTTGGTTACCTTAGTCACCTATATATATTCAATATTTTCAAGTTTGATTAAAATGAGAGATCCTTGCCTCTTATTTATACTTTCATGTAGCTTCCTCAAGGTGTTACCTTTTAACCATCTTAACCCACTTTCCTGATTTTAGGGTTAACCCACTTCTAATTTCTCCATTAACATTATTATTTAAATAATTTATTTTGTATTCACTTTGATTTATAGTATAATAATCACTTCACTTTATTATTTACCTTCTAAAATCTCTTAAGCCACTTTGACTACTTTGACCTTTTGGGGCTTCTAGATGACTCATGAGGGTTCTCCAACTTCACATGGCCATAACTCTCTAACCGTGATGAGTTATGTGACGTTATATCAATGGAAATATAATGACATGTACTATCCATATAGAATAGTCTTTCCTTCAAATATATCAAAACTCACACCATTATCCATCAAACAAACTTGGGTCCATTACCCAAACCTGGGTTCTCCAACTTGTCATGGACATAACTCTCTAACCGTGAGGATTTATGTGACGTTCCACATACCAAAGGAAATGGAATGACATGTACTATCCATATAGAATAGTATTACCTTCAAATATATTAAAACTCATACCAATATACATGAAAAAAAACTTGGGACCATTACCCAAACCTTTGTGCTACTGAAATTTGCTACCGAACTTTCTCCAAGGGTTGACATCAATCACTAAGGGTTGACATCAATATATAATATCACTATCCAATGGTTAAAATGAATGAAAACCAAAAATCCATACCAATTTTCCATCAACCTAAGCCAATTGTCTGTCAATCTCCCCCTTTGGCATTGATGGCAACACTTAGTCATGATAACATTCATGCTTATACTCCTCATCAATGTTTCTATAT
This sequence comes from Picea engelmannii, assembly GCA_009831015.1. Lineage (NCBI taxonomy): Eukaryota > Viridiplantae > Streptophyta > Pinopsida > Pinales > Pinaceae > Picea > Picea engelmannii. The sequence continues at coordinate 226,546 of ML777123.1, forward strand.
CTCCCCCTCTAAAATCAATGGAAAATGGTATCTCCCTTTGGGAATGCTCCCCTTGTCTACATGAATTTGATTTTTCTTTGTGTTTATAAGCCTCTAATTACTCTCTCTCCCTTCATATGAATAATATCTCCCCCTTTGACAAAGGGTATAACTCTGAAGTCATATCGCTCATTCTTCCCTTGTGACAATCACTCCCCTTGGAAAAATTCCTCTATGCTATCTCTCCAAGCATTTACCTTTGCATATGATAAATCTCTCCCTCTTTGTCATTAATGGCAAAGGTATCTTTCTATCTAGGGCTTCTCCCCCTAACATAACTCTTCCTGAAACTGATCTCCCAACCTGAATTGTCCTATTTATGGTGCTTCCTCATGTACATCTAAGACATATAAGATAAGAATTCAAAAGAATTCATTTTGGAGTAGAAATTAGTCCTAGTCTCTGGCGAAGATACTCAAAGGCTTCTCATGGAAGCGGTTTTGTAAAGATGTCTGTCACTTGTTCTTTTATGCTCACATATTCAACTCCGATGTTCTTCTCTGCAACTTGTTCCCGTATAAAGTGATACTTGATTGGAATGTGCTTCGTCTTGGAGTGCATCACTAGGTTCTTTGAGATAATGATGGCGCTTGTATTATCACAATAGATTGGAATGGGCTCATCATACTCAACCTGTATACCTGTCAGAGTTTTTTTCATCCATAGAACATGTGTACAACATGATGATGCTACAATATACTTTTCCTCAACTTTAGCTAAGGATATCGATGATCATTTCTTACTTAACCATGATACTAAACACTCACCCAAGTAGAACATTGTTCCACTGGTGATTCGTCGGTCATCCTGCCCAATATGCATCTGTGTAGGCAATAAGTGATAGATCCTTTCCTTTTGGATACCATAATCCAAACTCTTCTTTTCCTTTGAGATATCTGAAAATCCTCTTCATTGCTAATAAATGTGATTCCTTTGGTGCTTCTTGAAATCATGCCACCTGTTCAACTGCCTACATTACATCTGGTTTGTATGTTGTCACATATAGTAAGCTACCAATCATCGACTTGTATTGTCTCTGGTCTGTAGACTTTGAATCATCATCTTTGCTCAACTTGCAACTGGTTTGCATAGGAGTGGTAACTAGTTTGTAATCTTCCATTCCGAACCTCTTTAGCATTTCTTGATATACTTAGTTTGAGAAATAAAAATTCCTTGGTTGCTTTGACATATCTGAAGACAAAAAAAGAAGGATATTTCTCCAAGTAATGACATTTCAAATTCATTCTTCATATCCTTTGCAAATTTTTGTCTTAACCTGTTATTAGTACTTCCAAAACAATATCATAAACAAAAATTTCAATTAATAAAATACTACCTTGAGTTACCTTGATGTAGAGGTTTTTGTCTGTGCTTCCTTTCCATAGTTCGTAGGGAGTTTTGTCATTGTTGTTTTTGAGCATTACTTTGTTTTGAATGTGAATTGTTGCATGCACTACCTGTGTCCAAAAAATATCTGTCAATTTGGAATACATTAGCATTGTTCAAGCCATTTCATGTGTAATTATCATGCATAATGATAATGTTCCTTTGACTCTGAACCACTCTCTAAAACAATCTATGAATCCATGCTCTCGTGCACTATCATATATCTGTCCAAACCTGCTAAATGTTCTTACGAATCCATTACTATCCATACTGTCCAAGACTCTACTTTCTCATCTGTCCATAATGTTGACCCATTTATCACTATATTATCATGAAGTCTTGATTAATCTATCAAACTATACTTCTACTAACTGAATGCTCTGAATTTGTCTTCTCAAACTCTGCAAGTTGATCGAAGGATGGTTCTTTGGTCTGTCACAACTATCATATAGACTCCCCCCTATATAATATTCATATTACCTGGGAGTCTCTAAGTCGAATGGATCAGAACAATTCCTTCTATGATGTGTATTCATCATCATCTTCATTGGTAGATTCATCATCATCTTCATTGGTCAATTCATTATCTCTCCGAGCTATGACTTTTTTCTTTCTATCTGTGGATTCATCTTTCACTACAATTCCTGAAAGTACAATCTCTTGAACCTGTTCTTTATTTACATGTTCTTCCTTTCTTTTAGTTATTTTCCAAACCTTTTTGTATCTGACATCTTTATTTTTCTCTGTAGAATTTTTTTCATCTCGTTTTATTGCCAATCTTGTGATCTCTGGTACCTGGTCTTTGTTCACATGTTCTTCCTATTTTCTTATCCATACTTTCTTATATCTGATATCAGTGTTCTCTTTCATGGAAGTATATATCATTCTTCTACAATCACTAGCTATGCTTCCATAGTTATAAAATTTGTAACACTCAATGTTACGTGCAGCCACGTGTTAGGACCACATATTGTACCCTTTTTGCCCATACTTTTTGCTATTATTTTACCCTTCATCACCTACATTTTGACTTATACTATCATTCCACTTGATCATTCCAAGGTACATAACGTCCCTTCTCATTACTACACGTTTAA
>ML777123.1:235176-248180 GCA_009831015.1 Picea engelmannii
ATGGGTATAGAAATCATTGGACTATTCATTAAATATTCCCCCATAGTAAGATTGATCTTATTTCATTTTCCTGAGCAATTGATAGTTCATCCATCTGCAATCATTACTTGAAACTCTGGTGTTGGATATACACAACAATTGAGATCTTTGGCTAATTTATAGTGAATGAAATTATGAGTACTTCCATAATCAATTAGGACTATTACCTTTTTATTTTTGATATATCCTTCAATCTTGAGGGTTTGAGGAGTGCTAATTCCATCTAATTCATTACACAATATCGTGGGAGTCAACTCTTTAGATGAAATTTATTCTATGTTTTCATCTTGAGATGGTTCTTGTTCTTGTTCTTGTTCTTATTCCTCTTCACAATCTATGTAGAATAATTTATTCTCACCACACTTATGTCCCTTACTGTACTTGTTGTCACAGTTAAAGCATAAAACTTTTACTTTTCTTTCCTCCAATTGTTGAGGTGTCAACCTTGTAGGTTGAGGTGTTTTAGAAGAAGGATCATTATTCTCTCTATAGATGTTAGGATTGGTCCTTCTAATAGCCATATCCATATTTTTACTTTCAACATTTATTGCCACCCTAAATGCATTCTCCAATGATTTGGGTTCCCAAAGGTGAACCTCATGTTGAATGTTATCTCTTAAATTTCCTATGAATACATCAATCAAGTGCTCATATGGAATATATGTTACCTTTATATTCAACTTTTGGAAGTTCTCAATGTGCTCTGTAACTGAACCCTTTTGCTTGAGATTTATCAATTGGCTAAAGAAGGTATTGCTCCTTGTATCCTCATAGTGTGCTATCATTTCTTCTATGAAAATTGTCCAAGTGACGAGTTATTTGTGAGAACAAATCCATCAATACCATACAAATTGATTGGGCTCTAAATATAAAGAAGCAATTTGTACCTTTTGTGTATGTGGCACATTATGTAGATCAAAGAATTGCTCCATCTGAAGTATCCATGTGATAGGGTCCTTGCCATCAAACTTCCTCATATTGATCTTAGGAATTTGGTTGGTATTCAACCCAAAGTTGAAGTTTCTCCATTCTTGATTCACCTTCCTTGTGTCCTCATTGTGAATTTCATGGGATACATTTTCACTTTCAGGTGTCCTCTCTATTATGAAAATTTTCAATCCTTCCATGATCTCCTCTTTTAAACCATCCATCTTTTCCTCCAACTTAGCTTCCATCTCTTGTAGTTCATATTTTGTTATTGGCTTCTTTTGTAAATCATTTATGTCCCTACGCATTTCTTCACCTTCATCAAGAGTCCAAGTAGGATTTTCTGAAGGCTTATTTGGTGTAGAAATTCCCTTTTTTGGTGGCATGTTGGCCAGGTATCACTTTAAACCTTGATTTTGGGGTGGTTCTGCTAGACAATATTCCTTTTATTGTATCTCCAAAATTTCAGCACTTCTGAGTATGGATTTTTTTTTTTCGTAGGTCTTTGATATTTCTTCTCTACAATGCCACAGGTTTGATCAAAATTGGATGTGCCAAGTGTAATTTATGGTAACTTCCCCACAATTTGTTGATTTTTTTCCTTTCCAAGAGATATCACTTGTATAGCGTGCCCCACACAAAATAACTAATATAAAATTATGAAACTCGTACCAGAACTAATACATTATGTCCACTATCCCATGCAACTATTCACACTCATTTTGGATACATTAGGAAGAATTTATTATTGTTTTACCTAGAACACCTGCTTGAGACTAGTCAATAGGACTAGTCAGATACCCTATCTTCCATAGGGTGTATCTACAAATGTAAGATGACCCAAAATCGAAAATTGTTACCAAATATACCTTACTAATTTATGTGAATATCCTCTGGAGTGTAGGGTATGAAATGTTACAGAAAAAATGTTATAGTGAAAATTCCGCAATGACTCAATTCAGGATGATTCCAGAACCCTATCTTAGAAAGGTTTTATCTCTGAAAGTAAAAGGCCTCAGGAGATGAAATTTTAACCCAATGTATCTTGATCTGTCTACTAAATATCGTCCAATCCGTTCCTCCTGAATTTTTTTATAAAAAAATTTATATCGAAAATTCCAAGGTGTCTCAGATGTAGAAGCAAAACCCCAAGACCTTGAGCTCTGATACCATATGTTAGGAACCAAATATCGATATAGCATAGAAAAACCTGAGAATAAGTACTCAATGCGTTGAAAAAGAGATAAATTCAGATAATAAGCCTCTTCAAGGTGGAAACCTCCTTATTCCCACATAAATGTTCAATTACAATATGATTCCAAATGAAAATGTCTCCTTGGTATATATAGGAGACTAGGAGGTATAATTACAACTAAATCCGACATAAATAAAATAACATTACTAATGTAATATGCCACAATTAAAGGGTAATGAGCTACTATTTAGGGACTAACAATCACATACCTGCAAACCTTCCTTAAATTTAACAACAAGAGACTAATATTTTCATCAATCTTTACTTTAGTCTCACATGATTAGTTTTGGATTAGTCAACAACCCTACTTGAAATAATCACAACTATGTACATGTAATGAATGAATATCTAAAAACAATACACAATGTTCTTCAGTGTTTTTAATGCAATTCCTCCAGGTGTCACTATTTGGAACCTCTCAGAAAAGGAGTTATAGAAAAGATGGCATACCTTGTTGAATTTTGGCTTATTCTAGAGAGTGAACTTGTAGAGCGTGCCCCGCAAAGAATAGTTTTTGTATGGATCTGAAAATTGTACATAGAATACTATATAATTTCCTCTAACCAACACATCTAGTATTACTAAATTTGGATCTATTATGAATAAGCTATGACGCTTGTACCTGAAAAACTTGTTTTAGACTAGTTTCAGGACTAGCCACAAACCTTATTTTCCACAGAGTGTAACTCCAAAAATACAACGACCCACAAGCTAAAATTTGTACCACGGCTACTTGCATATGTTTCCTCAACGACCTCCGACTTTCATGGTCTAAATAATTCTATAAAACAATTTATTGAGAAAATGGTGAGATGAACTGTAAATAACATACCTTAGAAAGCATCATCAAAAGAATTTATTCTCCCTTGAATTTCATCCTTCTTTACTTCACCTTCCCTCTGAAATTCAACTTAGATATCCTTTGATTACATTAGTCACATGTAGATATTCAATATGCTCAAGTGTGATTAAAATGAGAGATCCTTTCCTCTTATTTATACTTTCATGTAGCTTCCTCAAGGGGTTACCTTTTAACCATCTTAACCCACTTTCTTTATTTTAGGGTTAACCCACTTCTAATTTCTCCATTAACTTTATTATTTAAATAATTTATTTTGTATTCACTTTGACTTATAGTACACTCATCACTTCATTTTATTATTTACCTTATAAAATCTCTTAAACCACTTTGACTACTTTGACCTTTTGGGGCTTCTAGATGACTCATGAGGGTTCTCCAACTTCACATGGCCATAAATCTCTAACCATGAGGATTTATGTGGCATTGCACATACCAATGAAAATAGCATGACATGTAATATCCATCTAGAATAGTCTTGCCTGCAAATATATCAAAACTCGTACCATTATCCATCAAACAAACTTGGGTCCATTACCCAAACCCGAGTTCTCCAACTTCTCATGGCCATAACTCTCTATCTATGAGGAGTTATGTGACATTCCACATACCAATACTAGAAATGGAATGACATGTACTATCCATCTAGAATAGTCTTACCTTCAAATATATTAAAATTCATACCATTATACATGAAATAACCTTGGGTCCATTACCCAAACATTTGTGCTACTAGAATCCTATACCAGACTTTCTCCAAGGGTTGACATCAATCATTAAGGGTTAAAATCAATATACAATATCACTATCCAATGGTTGAAATCAATGACAACCAAAAATACATACCAATTGTCCATCAACCTAAGACAACTTTTTGACAAGAGCAAGATGAAAATTGCATGTATGGTGTTGTTAATTTACAAGTTACAAGTTACATGATTGTGGATTGGTTGTAAACCCTAAAGAATGCATACTAGGGTGATTTGTGCCCATATTTTAGTAAAGGGTTGAAATACATATGAATCTTTGGCAACTATGCACACACACTAACCAAAATGGAAAAATGAGTACTAACTACCTAGGTTCATGAGTTGGATGACACAGGAACAAGAGCTTATACAACCACATCACCAATAGGCTAGTTAGTTGCATTTCCATTGCGAAGACCTATTGAAATCATAATAGAATACAAGGTTATAATAGATAAATAAATAAAAAGACATATCAACATGTACGAGAGTCTAGAAAGACTAAAATGGAATACTTGAATAAGCAAAATACTTGTTTTGATTTTAAACTTTAATTTATGCCCTCGTGAAGAAATTCACACCCAGTTTCAAAAAAATGCATGCCTAGGTATTTACACACCTACAATTTGAATGATTCAAGTTTCTGAGGGTGTCTTAGATAATTTTACACATGTATTCATATTTATATTTTCATTTGCAAACATAAAAGTGCCTGTTGTGTAAAAGAGGCAAAGTCTACCTTGAAAATTGAGAGACCAAAATAGTAGAAATTGACCTAATGGAAATGCACACATGTGATTCTATATAGCTCCAAATTTAGTGATCTAAGATTTGGGGTGAAGTTAACAACATTGGAAATCCATATATTTCATCTAGAGTGCATTTTAAAAATAATAAGGACTTCTATAAAAATGCGCACCTAAGACTCATATGACCTCCAAATTGAGTGTTTCAAATTGTGGAGTTTGAATTTTATAATTTTACATCTATTCATACTTTAGTTGTGCAGTTTGAAACCTAAAACCCTCTAGTATGTGTAAAGGTTAAATGTTACCTTGCAAATGCAAAAAAAGGTGCATAGAGGGAGAAATGCATAAAAATGCATGAAATTGGGTCATGATGAGAAATCCATGCCCTAGGAAGAAAAATGAATGTATGGTCTTGTTAAATTACAAGTTACAAGTTACAAGATTGTGGATAGGTTGTAAACCCTAAAGAATGCATACTAGGGTGATTTGTGCCCAGATTTTAGTAAACAGTTGAAATTCACATGAATCTTTGGCAATTGTGCACACACACTAACTAAAATGGTAAAATGAGTACTAACTACTTGGGTCCATGAATTGAATGAGGCAAGGGCAGGAGCTTGTACAACCACATCACACATAGACTACTTAGTTGCATTTCCATTGCAAAGACATGCATAAATAATCATAGAATACAAGGTTATAATAAATAAATGAATAAACAAACATATCAACATGTACGAGACTATAAATACTAAAATGGAATACATGAATGAGCAAAATACTTCTTTTGCTTTTAAACTTTAATTTATTCCCTTGTGCAGAAATGCACACCACACTTCAAAAAAATGCACTCATAGGTATTTACACACCTGCAATCTAAATGATTCAAGTTTCTGAGGGTGTCTTAGATAATTTTACACATGTCTACATATTTATATTTTCATTTTATAACATAAATTTCATGTTGTGTAAAAGAGGCAAAGTCTACATTGTAAATTGAGAGACCAAAACAATAGAAATTGACCTAATGGAAATGCAAGTTTGTGATTCTATATAGATCCAAATTTAGTGATCTAAGGTTTTGGGTGAATTTAATAACATTAAAAGTCCATATATTTAATCCAGAGTAAATTTTAAAAATATTAAGTACTTCTACCTTGAATTGAAATTCAAGACCTTTTGTAAAATGGAGGTAAAATCCATCTCACTATAAAATGCACGCCTAAGACTCATATGAACTCCAAATTGAGTGTTTCAAATTGTGGAGTTTGGATTTTATCATTTTATATCTATTCATACTTTAGTTGTGAAATTTGAAACCTAAAACCCTCTAGTGTGCGTAAAGGCTAAAAGTTTCCTTGTAAATGCAAAAAAAAACGCATAAAGGGAAAAATGCCTAAAATGCATGTAAACAGGGCATGATAAGAAATGCACACCCTAGGAAGAAAAATGCATGCATGGTTTTGTTAATTTACAATTTACAATTTACAGGAAAATGGATTGGTTGTAAACCGTAAATAATGCATACTAGGGTGATTTGTGCCCATATTTTAGTAAAGGGTTGAAATACACATGAATCTTTGACAATTGTGCACACACACTAACTAAAATGGAAAAATGAGTAGTAACTACCTGGGTCTATGAGTTGGATGAGGAAGGAGCATGATCTTGTATAGGCACATTACACATAGGCTAGTTAGTTTCATTTCCATTGCAAAGACCTACAAAAAGCATCATATAATACAATGTTATAATAAATAAATGAATAAACATACATATCAACATGTATGAGATACTAGAAAGACTAAAATGGAATGCCTAAGTGAGCTTTTCTTGGTTTCAATAATACTTTATTCTCTACTGAACAGGGCCAACCACGTGAAGGTGGAATCTCATTTGTCCCCTTCTTCCCCCCTCTCATCACCCTCAATTCCCCATACCCAAACTATCTACTAGAAAGTAATTGAAAGTGGCATAGTATGATTCATGCCTAGAAAGTAGCAAAAAAAATAAATTGCAGGTAAATGAAAGAAAGTGTTTGTGTATATATATGTGGTTTTATACATACAAAACATATAACATTTGTCCATAAGAAGGTAGCAAAAAATACTATATATGTGATAAACAACATTTTTAAAATATGGCACTTACCCCATTTAAAGAAAAAAATGTGTCATTTTTTATTCCATAAACATCCTAATATGTCATTATTTATTACGTAGAAATGTCATTATTTATTCTGTAAACTCTTTGTACACTCTTTTAACAATGAACCATGAAGCCAAGAAGGACAATTGATGATGAAATACCAAAGAACTGAATATTTACTTTTAAAACCAAGTCATTGTTTGCATTTCCCTTATAGAACATAGTATAGGCATGTATAAAAGTATAGAACATAATACAGGCATGTATAGAACAAAGTATAGAACAATAAATTTGGAAACATTTCCGAACAAGGTATGATGTTGGCTAGTTCTAGGCATTTTTTCTTCAAGATTTAACCATTTTCTATAAGCTATATCAAGCTCCATATATCTATCATATGATGGAATATTATGAAATAAACTTTATATTTTCCATAATAAATGAAAATCATCTATTAACTTGCAGACAATATTTTTACCTTTATAAACACCATCCATAACTTGAAATTTAGTTATAAAATACCTTTCTTTTATTAGCATATCTTCATATGCTTCATGTTGAATAAAATTTCTATTTTTAACCCAACATGAAGGTAGTTCCATTTCAACTAAATCCTCATGTATTTTCATGAAGGTTTTAGTACCTCTCTGAATTGAACTACATTTAATTTGAGGATGTTGAACCAAATTATTCTTTCTTAATAACTTTTTAGCATCCATAATTATAATTATATAAGATTCCAAGTCTTATATTTAAGGTTTTTGGGAAGAGATAGCATTTTTGTAATAGACTCAACATTGATATAGAATATAATGGACCTATTTTTAGATACCAATACCCTTTTGTCAGAAAGATAGGTTTGGGGAATTATGAATTTACCAAAGTTTGACTCCCAAATATGTAAATAACCATGAAATTTCCTAAATCTATAGAAGTTTAACTTACTTAACTTACAAGGATCAAACTATTATAGAATGGTTTCAAAACTTTCACAATCACGGTCAATTAGGACTTTTTCATCATAATTCGATGGCTGACCAGACTAGCTACATTTCTCCATCTATCCTTATTTTAAACAATAAGAACATATTTGAAATAAGGAAATTAGGACACTACACGAATTTATTTTTTGAAGGAGAATTTGATTGCTTTAATTATACTCTATTGTACTTGTAACAGATTTTACCATGTGCATTTATCTTCGAGGTTTATTGTTTTAACATATATATAAAAAAAAAAAACTTCAAATTACATTGACACGATGCCTTTTTTATTTGTCTTACATCACGGTTCCAAATGTCATGCATTCACACATTTTGTGGGGTTAGCTAAAGTGGTTTGATAATACTACACTTGTGTATAGAAATAAATAAGGATATGACATGTTATTAGTTTTCAATACAAAAAATTATAATTTAGGCCTCCGACCCCTTTTTATCCAACATGCGCTTTCACCAGTCGAAATAAAATGCAATTTTCGATCTTGGATCTATATTTTTTGTTCGACCGTGTCTGCTTAATTTTCATTTCAAACCCTATTTGTTCTCTATTGTGTGTACAAGAATATGACAAAAATATGCAGTATATAGGGTATCGTACTTAAAGTTAGGACTGAATGATAGGGAAAACTTGATTTGAATTGAACACAAATAGAGCCATTGTAAACCATTTCATATTGAACAAATGGATACAGGATCTACATTCTCTATCTACATCAACAACAAGGCTACATACTAAATACATTGTGGGGTTGATCCCTCCTTGGACACTTAGGTGGGGTCGTTCTCTCCTTGTACAAGTTTGCTCCTGTGCGCACTCTTCGTAATGGTAGGTGGGGTATATCAATGCAATGGTCAACAAGTTTTGAGTGGGTTTAATTAGTCGGGGGTTTGACACCATAGTGTCTTTTTTTTTTTGTTTATTTTATATTTGTTTGTAATATAATTTATATTCACTAATAGTTAAAATCAATTAGCACATGCTCAAAATTTTTTAGGAGGTTATAGGTTGGTGGGTTATGAGAGAAATCAAGGTCAGTGACTTCTAAGCAACCAATGATACATACAAGAATACATCATAAAATTTAACAACAAACAATTAACCCATATAACAAAATACTTTAAATAAAATAAATCATAGAAAATATATAATGACATACCTCGACCTACATTTCAACAGTTCAATATCAATTATATTCTTCTTCGTGTAACTCCAGCTTTGTCTCATCCGATCCATAATCGGGTTCAAAATGGAAGTTGTAAGGATTGGGCATAAAAACACCATCATCAGTGTCATTTTCGATAATTCATTTTCGATAATTCATTTTCAATAATTGCATAGTCCATATGATCATCGATAACACTGTCATCTACATTTATCTCAACTTGTTAGTCTTCTTCATCTAACATGTCAACTTTCTCCTCTGCATCATCTTCTTCCACTATATTATACTTTACAGGCCTTCCTCTTGGATCATATGTAACAACATATGACCATCTCGCTTTACGTGGAACATCTCAGTAAAAGACCTCCTCACATTGGCTTGGAAGAACATAAAGCTCAATATCCGACTCAAGTGTCCTTGTATTAACCATGGTAAATCCATTCTCATTCTTAATAATATTTCTTCCAGGATCACATTCATTCATTCATAACATGTACCATTTGACCCCGAACACGACTAATTTAAAGGATTTAAATTCACATTCAAGTATATCATTCAAATACCCATAGTATCTATTTTCAAATACCTTTGGATTCTTGTCACTTCTAGATTAAACATCAATGACCTAAAATAATGTAGTTATGCCACAATCAAAGTTTTGTTTCTTGTCATCCAACTTTTTGATGTGAAAATTATGGCCATTGCACCACATAGCCTTGTGGTGTTTCAATTGCGTTATGCCCGGCACGTAAAAAATGAATTTTCAATTAATTAATATATTTATAATTAGTAAATATTTTAAGAAAATAATAGACAACATACATTAATATAATGGAAAACAAGTAAAAAATGTGGGTGTATTATTTCATGTTTATCATTTTAACCATATTCTAAATCAATTTCCCTCTGTGTAATATTGGTATCTTGATTATGATGAGCCTTTTTAACCAATGTAGCGACCCATTCCCATGATAACCTATCATAACATTGTATACATCATTCTATCGACACCTTCATCCAATCAAGATTGTTTTCAATGTGTAAATGTAGTGCATCCCACTCTCAACTAGCTATATGAAAAAATAACAATGCATCAATAATTAGGTACAATGGAAAAGATTAATAATTGATGGAAGAATACAAATTAAATAGGTATGATATCGATAAAAACAAATAAAACATTTTTTTGTAGATCTCTACGATTTAATTACCTTTCACTTTTCTCATTCTACCTTTCCCCAAGAGGACCTCCCCTTCAAATGTGTTGATGGATTTGACATCCCAACTCAAAGGAACATTCATATTTGATACTAATTTAGGAAGATACTGACTAATATAGACCAATGATTGATATATCATATAACCCTCCACCATATAACCCTCAGGACATTCTCTTTTTCTAACAAAGGATTTCAATGATTTCAAATGCCTCTCAACCATACACATTGACCTTGTGTGTACATGTCCACAAAGTTCAATCTCCTCAACTTGGTGTATGAGTTAGTGTTCTTGTGCATTGAAAAATGTCGTAGGTAGGTACTTTTGCATTTCCCACATTAGGCGAGGAAGTTATCTCATCCAATACCTTATATCTTCTTTATGGACTTATTTAGATGACAACCACCTACACATGATGCAAAAAAATGACTGCAAGTTTAAGTATATACATTGCAAGTAAAACACATGTGAACAAGTTCTGAAACAGATATTTTTCACGAAAATCATTATTTATCTCGTGTATTTTCCAAGATCATATATGACTTGTTTTATGTTGTTGTCAAAGTTGTTCTAAAGAGATATTGGTAGAACATACTATAACAAAAAAATGATTTTTTATAAACAATAGAGGTAGAACATACTATAACAAAAAATTAAACAAAAAAATACCAAAAATATGTATATCCATATATAAATATAATAAAAACATTACCTTAATGAAGGTATTCCAGTCATGATTTTTTACCCCACCAAATTCACCTTTATTCGTTAAGATGTTACTTATGTTTGAAGCAAATCCCATGGGAAATTTAATTTTCCTAATGGCCTCTTTTACAACATTTTTTTGTTTCTCTGTAAATAATCATGGAAGAATATCTCAATGTCCATCACTATTTGAATTAATCACATTTTTCATTTCATGATTGGCTTCCTGAATGTCACTACAAATTTTTCCAATTTTTTCTTTGCCACTCCTTCCATCTAAGATTATCCATAATGTTTTTGTTGCATTCTTACCGATATGCATTGTATCAAACAAATGAGCTATTTGTAGGTGATCATAGTAGGGAAACATGTTGAATTGTATAGGGTATGTTTTCATTCCTCTTGGAAGCCCATTAATTCCTTGACGATAGTTATGAAAAATAAATGAGATTACAACAATAATTGTTAGATATAATAAACAAAAATTAATAAAAATTAAAATCGTAAAACATTGATATACATGAAACATACATTAATTGCTTACCTTGATGATTTATATTATAATCCAACTTCCATAAGTGAGGTGTCATTCTTCATGGTTTTATTCTAGTCTCTTCTTTGAAATTGAAAATATGTTTTTCTGTACTTCAATACCTTTTTTTCTTAGGGAGGAAGTGCCTATACGCATAAAAGACCTCCTTTACTAAACTTCTTGAATGTTGATATTTCATCCTAGGACCACATATTGGACATGAAAATTTACCCTTTGTTTGTAGGCCTACAACATATGGATTAATGTCAATATCAATTATATACCAAGGAACTATTTTTAAAAATGCATGATATTTTCAAATATATATATATATATATATATATATATATATATATATATATATATATATATATATATATATATATATATATATATATATAATGTTAAAGTGAATTAGTACATTACATACCACAAAAATGTGTTAGCCCTGGCACATCATGAATTTTCCATTTCAGTATTCCATGAAATTGAAATTGATTTTTCCCTATTGGTCTAGAGATGTCGTACATAGTGATGTCATCCCATAACTTCAATAACTCATCGATAAGAGGCTCAATATATAAATTCATATATTTAACTTGGAAATTACCTAATTGATTGAAGGTACGCATCATTACTACTTTGTATATTATATGTATATATAAGAAATTATGCAACGAAAAAGACAAATGAAATGGTGCATTAAAAAAAAAATTGTAAACAAATACCTGGAACAATCATTGCCAACATTGTGTGCTCCCTCTTTATTGACATCCAAGAAGGAAGGTTATTGTTTATAACAAAAATAGGCCACACTGAGTAAATAAACCTAAACTCACCAAATGGATTGACAATGTCAGCTGCCAATGAAAGGATAACATTATGAGGTTCTTATTTAAAAATTGCCCATCTTTCTTTGATGTTCCTAAATGTAGAACCATCCGAAGGCATTCGAAGAAAACCATCTTCGTTTTTTTTCCATGCATGGTAATCCATAAATTGTGCTATGATTTGGCACCTAAACAGTCACTACAAATGTGAAATTATGGGGATATGATGAAGAACCTTGTGAGGCATGTGTTATGTTACTTGATCAGTTCAATATCTACTGATTTGACATTGTGGGAATTTCGTTTTTGATGCATATTTTCCATAATATATAACATGATCATTAGGAAATGCATCAATGGATTTGTACTCCATTCCAATATCTTTCATAATGGAAGATAATTCTCGGTATGTGTGAGGTAAAGTATTTGATGATGGTAGGAGAAATTCACCTAACAGTTTGCAACGCAAAATATAACTAGCTAATGTAAATAATATTAATATTAAATATTGCATCCTTAATTTACACATTAATTAATAACACCAAGAATAGAGAAACAAAACAAAAATAGACCTTTTATGTATATGTGACGAATTATATTACATACCTTAGGATCTAGGTGAGCCAAGTATTTTACAAACCATTCAATACCTTCAAGTTCACCAATAACAATATAGAAGAGAGAATATTTGTCCTCGAGCCTTTGTAAATGGGTTGTTGTGAATTCTCAATCAGAGGTACATCATGAATATCATGGAAATTATCATCCATTGGAAAAAAGGTGTCTTGTGTTGGAATATTAACCAATACTGAAAGGGGGGGGGGGGGGG
>ML777123.1:255949-274633 GCA_009831015.1 Picea engelmannii
GTGACTTGCAGTGTCTCGGTCTATATTTTTGGAGAGTTTCAGAGCATTTGGAGGCCTCCTTCAGTAGGGTCGAACTATCTAGGGTTTGAGCCATCCAGTGGGGCACACCATTCAGTGGGGGATTTCAGATCTACAGAGATTGACAGGGATCTTGGAGATTCGGTCACCTGGGTTGTTCTTACCATCACCCAATCTATTAGTTGGCATATTTATTAGGGTGATTGGACACTTTTGGCAGCAGGGCCGAATTATCTAGGGTTTCAGTCATCCAGTGGGGTGCACCATTCAGTGGGGGATTTCAGATCTACAAAGATTGAGAGGGATCTTGGAGATTCGGTCACCTGGGTTGTTCTTACCATCACCCGATCTATTAGTTGGCATATTTATTAGGGTGATTGGACACTTTTGGTAGCAGGGCTGAGTTATTGAGGGTTTCAGCCTTCTATTGGAGCGTGGCATTCTTAAACTGGAGAGTTTGGCATTCAGATCTGCTTGTATTGATCTTCATTTCTCATTCATCCTTTGGAGGTTTATGTTGTATTGTCGGGAGCATTTTGTAGCAGCTCATACTTGTTATCCATTGTCTTCCATATTGGCCATCTGTTGAGCATTCCAGATCGGCATCTTCATTGTAGCAGGTTTCTCTATTTTATGAATAAAGAAGAATTGAGATGTTTTGGATTGTCTATCTTATTACATATGGTTGAGGTATGTTCCATGGTTATCTCTTTCTGTTATTTGCTACATACACACATATAAACACATCTAAAAGGTAGATCAGCAAAGTGTTTGACGAAATACCTCACACAGAAAAAGTTTTAAAAAGACACCAAAATAGTGATGATCCTTGCATAATGGCTTGGGATCATTACATGATGGGGATATAGATCCAATTCAGATTAGATGGACCATTCAATGTAATTCATTGTAATTAATGAGAGTTGGTGAGAATGGAGGGAAGCACTCAAGGAGCCCCCTTTTGTAAAAGGATCCTTTGCATCTGTAGGTAGTTAGTCCTTAGAGAAGCAAAGAAGAATAGACAGAATAGGTTGGAAAGGAGAGGAGAGCTGAGACTCTGATTGTAGTCGGAGCTCGAACACATTGTAAAGAGGCATTCTTGATTAATACAAACAGAACAGTTTTTCATGCATATGTGTTTTCTATGTGTTTATGTGTCTTTTATGAATGTTGTGTGTTCATTCATGTTGTAGATGTATGTTAAGTTCCATCTGTAGGGTTAGATAGATTTCCCTATATGTTGAGTTCTTTGATTTTTCAGGTTTGGGTTCTTTGTGGTTCCATGCAAGAGTGCATGACAGAGTACTGCAGTCTCTGAAAACCAGTGCAGGAGTGCACTTCTGAATTCTATGGAATTTCAGACAAAGACGTGTCAGGAGGGCACACTAGTTGAAGTCATTGACTCAAGGAAGAAGCCTCAAAGTTGTTGAACACCTTGAAGGAAGAACTATGCAAAGGAGAGCACAGAGAGGAGAAGCAGAATTGCTAAGAATTATGTAAAGGCTCTTCTAGGAGGGCATTGAGCAAATGCACAAGATGCATTGAGCCAGTGCATAGAGTGCACTTCTAAATTTTGCAGAGTTTGGACAAAGTTGTGCCAGGAGGGTGCACCAGAGGAAGTATTAAACCCAGGGAGAAACCTCAATATTGTTGAACACCTTGGAGGTAAGACTATGCAGAGGAAGGCATAGAGATAACAGAATCATTGAGGGTTCTGTAGAGCTTTGCCAGGAGGGAATCAAGCGAGTGCAAGGAGTGCATAGGAGGAGGTCTATTTCGAGTTTAGGGAAGACAGAACATCTGAAGTTTTGTAAAACTCTGCTGGGAGGGCATTGAGTAGTTGCATAGAGTGCACAGAAGAACTCTCTTTCGAGTTCTGAGATAAGGGAAGTGTCACAAGGAAGACACTCATAGGATTTCTGAACATCCTGTAGGCTCAGCAAGGCGTACTTGAGCAGGAAGTTATAGAGGAGGGAACTTCCACCCCTTCAAGGAGAGGAAGGGACAAAGACCATTGAGGTTCGAGTAGTTAAAGCTCAATCAAGAAGAAGACCTATACAAGGAGTGCACCAGGCTAATATTCGGGTGAAGTGGTGATAGTCAGCTGTCAGAAGGCTCATCAGGCACAAGGAGTGTGTAGAGGTGAGAACTTGTCTCAAATTTCTTAAGCTCAGAAGAGATAGCACAATTACGTGCAAGGACCCTACAAGGAGTGTAGAGGTCGAGAAAACCTTTTGGAGGGTTCAGAGTTTGAGAATCTCAAGAGGAGGAACACCTCTTAGAATACAGGTGGGAGCCAAGGTTACAGGCTTCGCAGTGGAGACAAAGGCCAAGGCATTTTGGATCAAGAAATATTCTGAGGGAAAGGAAGAAGGCCATGCTCAAGGTAGAGCACAGTTGTCGTTAGATCAGCTGGAGAGGTGATATTTGGACCATCAATTTTCATGTCCAGGCAACAGGAGGAGAGAGAACAAGGAAGAGAAATAGATCTGGTTCGTTAGATCTAGATCAAAGGACCGATAGCCATTGGATCCAGAGGAAGGCACACAGAGTTTAACCTCTGGGAGGTCGCACAGGAGAAGAGCCAAAACAGACGGTGGAGACACTTCGTGGAAGAAGTGCGAAATGTTGTGAGTTGTTGGATGAGAAGCAGCAGGAGCCACTGAAACCCTTTGGAGTCAGATTTTGGCATTTTGGAATTTTGAGATTCAGCATTTCAAAAATCCCGATAACAAGGAGCTGGGGCACTTTGCATTGAAAACCCCGAAGTCATGAAACATGACATCTCCTTGGAGTAGGGTTGTGCTCACGGAAGAAGAAGCCATTTCAGAGTTTGACATTTCAGGGTCTGGGAGATCAAAGGACCAAGAACCGTCTGCAGCCAGAATCATGGAATCATGAAATCTGAAATCCCGAAAAGTGGGCCATGGTAGGGTAGATTTCATCATTTCAGGACCTGGAGATTGGAAAGATAGAGAATATGGGGAGTGCTTGCATCGCGGTTTCCCGAATCGCGAAAGTCGGTAGAACTTTTTCGTTAATCCTTTTCAACATTTCGGGAACCAGATGTTCAAGAGGCCAGGAGTCAGGAGACGTGGAGTCCCAACTCGCAATATCACGAAGTCCTAAAAGCATTCAGAATAGCACCCCCTTTTTGGCATTTTGGCATTTCGGGGTTCGGAAAGTAGAGGAGGCAGTGGTTTGGGTTGCTTCGTTTCAAACCTTCAGTTACTGAAATGTCGATACAGCCACAACGTCATGGTTGTGTGGAGGTGAAGCTCATACCTAGTGCTTGTTCGCACAGGTGGGGTTTCCGAAGGACCTATGGATTGGATTCATGGGGTTCCAGTGAAGGCCCGAAAGAACTATTTCAATTCTGTGGATTCGGAGAAGAATGATCCTATGCGGATATTGGCCCGAGGGTCGGGGGTCTGCACCAAGTGGTATTAGAGATTATATTTTTTTGTTTGCAGATCGCAGACAAAAGGAGGAGTGTGAGGGGATGTAGTCTAATACAATCAAGTGGTATCAGAGCTTGATTTTGTCTGTATATTTCAGGCAAAAGAAGGAAGATAGAGTATTGAAACTCTATGATGATTGTTGCAAGGTGTGCAACAGTCAATAGATAGTCAGGAGGACTATAGGAAAGGTTGGAAGCACTCACGATTGTAGAGTGACAACAACAAGTTTTCCAGGAGGGCAGACAGGAACAGGGACATGGCCACTGAAGGTCATGGATGTTGTGGAAAGAAGAACCATTAGCAGCTGAGAAAATATGAAATGGATAAAGAACTCACTTAGATAAGGGCAAGAATGGAGGATCTTACACTACGGATGCAGCAGGATGCAAATATGCATTGGGTATATGAATGGCCCATGAAAACAAAGGTGAAATAACCAGTCAAAGAATTGTTGGCCAAAAGACGACGAAAACTGTTGAAAGGATGGTTGAGGTACATTGAAAGCCTCATAGATGAAGAGGAAGTGGTTCATGTGTGTGAACCAGAAGCTGGAAGAAATCTCAGTGATGATGAGGAAGAGGGATCAGTTTCAGATCTCATAAACTGCCAGGAGGGCAGGGATAAATTTTTGAATTTCCAGGTGGGCAATGAAATGAGATCATTGGAGGATCTCATAGATTTTCAGGAGGACAGCCATGGAAACTCATATTTCTGGGAGGGAAATAGTATGAGATTAACAGAGGATCTCATAAACTGTCAGGTGGGTAGAGGTGGAATTTCAGGTTGCTAGGTGGGCAATGGAAAGAGATCAGTGGAAGGTCTCACATACTTCTAAGGGAGCAGTGGTGAAAGTTCAGATTTCCAAGTGGGCAATGAGATGCGATCACTAGATCTCATAAACTGTTAGGTGGGTAGCAAAAAATTCCCAAATTTCCAAGAGGGTAGGGGAAAGGAGATGAGACTGTATGAGAGTCTCATGAACTCAGAGGAGAATTCAGATCAGCAAGGAGTGTTGACAAAGGAAGGTCAAAAATACATTATGATCATTGGGGGAATTGAAGTATTCCTACCAAGCAGCCCAGTTGAGGCCGAAGTATGTGTTGCAAAAGAAACAACAGAAGAAGGAAAACCATCATAAACTGTCACAAAAGAAGAACTGGAGCAGACATCAAAATCTGCCCCAACAGAAGAAGAGCATGCAGATAAGATGCTCACTCCATGGGAGATGGAATTGGAAATGTTGGAGGATTGGTTAAACCATCCAAAGAGGGCATCGAGTGAGTGCAAGGAGTGCACATGAGGAGCTCTATTTCGAGTTCAGGGAAGACAGAACGTCTGAAGTTCTATGAAACTCTGCCAGGAGGGCATTGAGTAGTTTCATAGAGTGCATAAAAGAACTATCTTTTGAGTTCTAAGATAAGGGAAGTGTCATGAGGAAGACACTCACATGATTTTTGAACATCCTGCAGGCTCAGCAAGGTGTGCTTGAGTAGGAAGTTGCAGAGGAGGGAACTTCCACCCCTTCAAGGAGAAGAAGGGATAGAGACCATTGAGGTTTGAGTAGTTGAAGCTCAAGTAGGAAGAAGAACTGTGCAAGGAGTTCACCAGGCTAATATTTGGGTGAAGTGGTGATAGATATTCGTTGGAAGGCTCATTAGGCACAAGGAGTGTGCAGAGGTGAGAACTTGTCTCAAAGTTCTTAAGCTCAGAAGAGATAGCACAATTGCGTGCAAGGACCCTACAAGGAGTGAAGAGGTTGAGAAAACATTTTGGAGGGTTCAGAGTTTGAGAAGCTCAGGAGGAGGAACACCTCTTAGAATACAGGCAGGAGCCAAGGTTACAGGCTTCGCAATAGAGACAAAGGTCGAGGCCTTTTGGAGCAAGAAATCTTCCAAGGGAAAGGAAGAGGCCATGCTCAAGGTAGAGCACAACTACCGTTAGATTAGTTAGAGAGGGGAGATCTGAACCATCGAGTTTCACGTCCAGGAAACAGGAGGAGAGAGCACAAGGAAGAGAAACAGATCTGGGTCATCAGATCTAGTGCAAAGGACCGATAGCCATCAGATCTAGAGGAAGGTGCATGGAGTTTAACCTCTGGGAGGTCGCGCAGGAGAAGAGCTGAAATGGATGATGGAGACACTCTGTGGAAGAAGTGTGAAATGTCATGAGCCATTGGATGAGAAGCAACAGGAGTCGTTGAAACCCTTTGGAGTGGGATTTTGGCATTTTGGCATTTGGGATTCGGCATTTTGGAAATCCTGATGACAAGGAGCTGGGGCACTTTTCATTGAAAACCCTGAAGTTGCGAAATGCGACATTTCCTTGGAGCAGGGCTGTGATCACGAAAGAAGAAACCATTTCAGAGTTCAACATTTCGGCATTTCGGGGTCTAGGAGATCGACGGACCAAGAACTATCTGCAGTCAGAATCACGGAATCACGAATTCTGAAATCCCAAAAAGTGGGCCATGGTCGGGTAGATTTCTCCATTTTGGGTTTCAGAGATTGGAAAGACAGAGAACAGGGGGAGCGCTTGCATCATGGTTTCCCGAATCACCAAAGCCGGTAGCGCTTTGTCATTAATCCTTTTCAGCATTTTGGGACCCGGATGTTTGAGAGGCCAAGAGTCGAAAGACGTGGAGTCCCGACTCGCAATATCGCCAAGTCCCGAAAGCATTCGGAATAGTACCTCCTTTTTGGCATTTTGGCATTTTGGGGTTCGGAACATAGAGGAGGAAGTGGTTTGGGTCGTTGCGTTTCAAACCTCTGGTTACTAAAATCTCGATACAGCCACAACGTCGTGGTCACATGGAGGTGAAGCTCATGCCTAGTGCTTTTTTGCACATGTGGGGTTTCTGAAGGACCTATGAATCGAATTCATGGGGTTCCAGTGAGGGCCCGGAAGAACTATTTCAGTTCTACAGATTCAGAGAAGAACGATCCTGTGCAGATCTTAACCCGAGGATCAGGGGTCTACACCAACTTCCTGGATGAAATTTCTGAGAAATTCCTCTGAATGCTCTTCTCCCAAAATATGCATGACTATCTTCTCATGGCAATCATCTACTGGCTCTGGATTGTTCATCCAATCCTCCAACATCTCCAACTCCTTCTCCCATTGAGTGAGCATCTTGTCTGCATTCTCTTCTTCTGCTGGGGCAGATATCAGCATCTGCTCCATTTCTTGTTTCTCTTTGACAGTCTCTATTGGTTGTCCTTGTTTTTTTGTTGCATCTGCAACACAATCGCTGGCCTCAACTGGGATACCTGGTAGGAATACCTCAAGTCCCCCAATGATCAGAATATATTTTTGATCCTTCTCCATCATCTCTCCTTCTTGATCTAAACTCTCAGCTAGGTTCATCTTCTCTCCCTTTCCCACCTAGAAATTTGGGATTCCTTCCCTTCCCTCTTGGTAGTCTATGATATCCACTAATCTCTCTCCATTTCCCACCTAGAAATCTGAACTTTCTTCACTCCCCACCTGGCAGTCTTTGAGATCAAACATTGACCTATTCTCATTTCCCTCTAGGCAACCTGAAAGTTCCTCACTACTCACCTGGAATTTTCTAAGACACTTCTATGATATCTTCTCCTCATCATCATTGAGACTCTTCCCAGTTTCTGGCTCACAGATGTGAACCATCTCCTCTTCACCTCTGAGGCTTTCAACATACCTCATCCACACTCTCAACAACCTTTTTTGTCCTCTAGACAACAATATTTTAATTGGCCACTTCACCTTCTTCTTCATGGGCCACTCATACACCAAATGCACTTTAGCATCTTGCTGCATTTTAAATGAAAGATTTTCCATTTGCGCTCTTACCTCATTGAGTTCTTTGTCCATCTCAACTTTAATTTATGTTGGTGGTCTTTGCCTTGACCACTTCTTTGGCCTTCAATATCCATCCTCCTCTTTTTCCACCTACCCTCATGGAAAGTATGTTGTTCACTCTACAACCGAGAGAATTCCTAGATTCTCCTTTTTCCTTTTCCTGCAATCTGTAAAGGAATTATAAGATTTGATCCCACATGGCACAGACCCCCTACCTCAGCAAGGTCCTCTTGACCTCTCGGTCTCTGGATCTTTCAATTATACAAGTTGAAGAAGCTCTTTCGGGTCCCTACTGGAACCTCTGAGTAAATAATCCACAGGTCCTATGTGTTACTCATCCTGTGTAAACAAGAACTAGGCATGAGCTCCCTCCATGTGATCACTGGTTGTGACCACAGGCTTAACTTAAAAAACACTTCATATTTCACGATTTTGGGATTCCTGCATGTGATTCACCTTAACTCGTCCCAACCCTGAACTCTGAACTAGCACTTGGTGCATGCTAGATCCTACCTTAACATCCTACCATATGACCCTCTCTATGACCTAGGGCCCTTCTATCGAGTGCTTCTAGACTTCACAACTCATGAATTCGGAGTGTAGTCCAAAGTCCCACTCCAAAGCCCAACCTTTGAACTTCCGAAGTATGTTGACCCAGATCAACGGTCAATCTCCCCTCGCGATATGAAGGCTCAGATATTCATTTATATTCTCGGGAATTTGCATTTTGTGAAGTTAGAGATTACTCCACCTTCCTTTCTCTGATTGTTGAACCTACGAGTTCCTCAGGACCAGATCAACGGTCCAGAACCCTCCTTGTATCAACGACTATGATCCTTTCTTGATCTCAGAGTTCATGAGTTCTTATATCCCTTACCTCCGCATTCCCCGAGTTTTGAGTTAGTGAACTACTAAAATATTTCCATATGTCTTTCCTTTACATACGTGGGTATTTTCCATGCTTCCCTTGGATCCAACGATCCAGGATGACTTCACGATTTCACAATTCGTGAGTTTATGCTCTACAGCTTGTTGAACCTTCCAAGGTATGAATCCTCGAACTTCCCAAATTGACTGCCATCTATCCTCCAATGATGGATGGTTGTGATGATTTTGGTACTTGGGACTTTGTAGAGTCCACCCTCTTGTGCACTCTGAGGGTGTTAACCCTCAGGAACCTTCCCTGGATTCAATGACTGTCAAGCAATGCACCAGATCCGACGGTTCATATCTATTTCCTGTTGCACTCTCTCCTGAATGTCTAAACATGGATTCAACGGTCCAAATCTATCCTCTACAGATGATCTAATGGTTATTTTTATCCTCCTCATGATCTTGGGCGCTTTCTTCCCAAACTTGGAAGATTTTAAACATTCGAAGGTCTCGACCTTCATTTTATCTCCTGCGAGCCCTGTGATTTTGGGTCTCACCTACATTCTGGAAATGCTATCCCTCCTGAGCTTTGGTGACTAAATTGAACCTCGGGCCCTAGCACATTTCTTGCACTCTATGTACAGTGTCGTGCTATCTCTCCTGAGCTTGTCTGAGGCTTGGAATTTGAAGTGTCTCGACCTGTATTTCCCTTCTATTGGAACTCTTTGCACAAAGGCACTATTCCTCCTGATCTTTTTCTTTCTAGAATATCTAAGGGACTCAACCCTTTTCTTTCCCTTCAAAGGGGGATTTGGTGCCCTCCTGTAAACCTCCTGCTCAAGCACACCTTGCTGAGCCTATAGATTATTTAGTAACTCTGTAAGTTTCTTCCTCCTTGACACTTCTCTTCTCATAGAACTCGAAACAAAGTTCCTTTGTGCACTCCTTGCACATGCTCAATGCCCACCTAGTAGAGCTACACATAATCTTCATCAATTTTGTCTTCTCTCTGTGCCCTCCTTTGCATAGTCTTGCCTCCAAGGTGTTCAGTAACCCTGAGGTTTCTTCCTGAGTCTAATGATTTCACTAGTTCTCCCTCCTAGCATGTTCTTTCTTGAATTCGACACAGAACTCAGATGTGCACTCATGCACTGGCTTACAAGGTCCTTAGCACTCTATCATGGAACCCCTTGCATGAAGCCACAAAGAACCCAGACTGAAACCAACAACTCTAAATAGATAGGAAAATCTATCTATCACTTGCAAACAAAACCTAACATACATATACAACATTCACACATAAAAGAAACATACACAGTTGACATTCATGAAACATATGCAACACACAGAATCATAGGCAAGAAAAACTGCTTCTCTTTATATTAATCTGAATGTCTGAAATTTACAATGTGTACAATATTTTGGACTTCAACTGAGTCTTATCTCTCTCTCCCACTCTGCATATCATAATATCATCTGCCTCTTTGCATATCATAATGATTTTGATAAAAAGATCTTTTTACAAAAGGGGGCTCCTCAAGCTTTTCCCTCCATCTCACCTACTCTCATTAATTACATTGAATTTCAATCAATGGTTGTCTAGTCTGAATCGGATCTAGATCTTCAATATGTTAGCCATTAAAGGAAACATCATCTCGTATCTATGAAAATCCATCTATTTGGATCTTCCAGCCTTACAAACATTTAATTACAAAATTTTAAAATTTTAAAATGCATGTTGATGTGTTGTCTAGCTGGCGCGTTGTTGAGGTGGAGCAATTCTCCTGCATCATATATGCTTCTTCTGCTATGCCAATTCATATGAATTCTTTTCCCATGGCAGACCTTCATCTGTCCTCTAGTGTTTTATTTGGGGGGATTAAATTTTATATAATGGGCAACCCCCTTCATGAATTTCCTTCGTCTGGTGGCAACATATATCCTCACATGAGTCACCCTTGTTATGTCTCTTTCTCTTCACAAGAAACTTCCTCGATGATGATGCCCTTACAACCCTTTATGAATCTATTTGGAGGAGGGTACTATCTTTTTGGACAAGGCCTTGGTGTATACCATAACCCTTTCTGACCTACAATTTCTCAAAACTAGTATTTCTCGAAGCCTTGGTCTCAAATGTTGCAACCAACTCCTACAAGTCCAGTCAATGCAATTCATACTGGCATTATATCACCAACCTCTACTAGTCATGTTGGATATAGGTCAAAAACCTCTGCAAGTCATGTTGAATATCAACAACCAGTCATTGCAAGTCATGATGGAGGCACAAATCTAGTCAGTGCAAGTCATACTGGCACTATATCACTAACCTCTGCTATTCATGTTGGTGATTGGTCGACAACCTCTACAAGTCATGTTGAATACCAACAACCAATCATTGCAAGTCGTGATGGGGGAACAAATAAAGTCACTGCTAGTCACATTGCACATACATCACCAACCTCTGCTAGTCATGTCAGGGATTCATCACCAACCTAAGCTAGTCATGTTGGGGTTCATCATCAACCTCTACTAGTCATGTTGAAGGTTCGTTGCCAACCTTTGCTAGTCATGTTGGGCATTCATCACCAACCTCTGCAAGTCATGTTGGAGATTTTCTACTAGCCTCTCCAAGTCATGTTGGGAGCATGTCACCGGCCACTGCAAGTCATGGTAGGGGAATTCATATGATTGAGAAGCCTCAAAATATAAGACATAAGCTTAAGTTCCTTTGTAGGATTTGTAAAGGAGATTACCTTACTCGTTTATGCCTTGATACTACTGTGGTACAAGAAGTGTGGTCCTTTCCTGGGGTCCCTTCAGGTTCTGAGTTGTCTTTGGTTTCCACACATTCCCGTCCTTCTTTGTTTGATACAGTGGTCATTTCAATGCAATATTCGACTGAAACCACTCTTCGTTTTTGGGGTGATGTGTTTTTTGACCATGTTGTCTCACATCCTGTTCAATTAGTGGTCATGTCGATGTAATCTTTGACCGACACCACTCCTTTTTTGGGGGGTGATGCATCTCTTGACCTTGTTGTCTCACATCCTATTCAACCAACGGTTGAAGAAGTGGTTGTGCTGATGCAATCTTCGGTCGATACCACTCTTATTTTGGACAGTGACAAGTCTAAGGAAGTGGCATTTCCAATGGAATCTTTTGTCAATCCCACTCTTCTTTTGGGGGGTGATTCATTTTTTTACCATGTCCTTAGAATTTTGTATTTTGTACCTTCTGAACAAGGGATCATTCCACACTCTTCGAGTACACTCCCTCCAAGTCCTAGGGTGGTTTCCTTTGATTGGAATTATCTTGTAGAGCCTCACCTTCCTTCTTCTACACCCTTCTAGATAAGGGGCATTCTTCGATATATTGTAGATAAAGTATCCTTTGAAAGTATTTTATCCTCCTCAACTTGGAAAGATTTGGTTTTTCCCAATCTTGTGTTAGATATCTGTGAGTTGTTTATTTTTTACAGAAGTTCTGCATGGGTGCATTGGCCTCCCCCATGATATGTTTCTTAGAACAACATCCTTGAGTCTTAGTTAAACTATTTTCAATACTTCTTAAACATGAAAATATTGTCGAGTGAACTTGTCTCTTTCAAACTCATTAAATGGATTTGAAAGGATGTCTATTTGGTGTAAGTTTAACCCTTTTTTCAAACCAAGTAGACTAATTTCTATGTTGCAAATTCTTAACTAAGTTTCCATTCTTAGCACTAAAGATTAGTAATTTATATTTGTTGGGTCAAATATCCTATTGCCTAAGTAGTTTTCGCTTTCCTTAGAGTTGTACGCTCTCTCTATATGAGCGATTTCTCATTGTTGGGCGAATTCATTCTTTGTTGGACTATATTTTCATTATTGGGGAAAAGTGGTTGTTCCTTAGGTCATTTTATTTGACCCGTGAACCCATATGATGGTCATATAGAGTGTATATGGTCTGTGTGAGTTGCCTCTTGCTATCCGAGCAATTAAATTGGTTCTTAGGAGGTTAAATTGATTGTTGTGCAATTTTATTTACCTGGAAAATATCACTTACCCAAGTCGACTCTTTTTTTGTCTATTCGAATTGTTGGATAAGCTAATTGTTGTGGGAAATGGTGAAAGAAGGAATTGATATCTTAAAATATATGGTGATTGCAACATTAGAATGGTCTAACATTCGCATAATCAAAGGGAATATTTACAACTATTAATTTATTGTTCATTATAAATTTTCTCCAATTTGTAACATGCAAAGCTCGACATATCGATGGGTCACCTTTAACATCCTTAGAGATGCCAAGTTGTGCACTCATAAATTTATTTCAATCTAGATAAGTATACCCGTACTAAGTTTAATGTATTATTTTCATTTCTTGGTTTCTTCTTTTTTTTTAAATGGGACGATTTCCTTTATTGTTGGCGCATTGCTAGGAAAGAGAAGTTTGGGGGCCTCCAGGATGGTTACTACATCATAAAAAAGAAGGAATTCATTGGAATTAGCATAGAAATGTGACTAGTAGTTATGGGATGTAGTTGGATACAATAAAATAGTGTGATGAGAACTATGGAGACATTATTCTTCTTTCTTATTTGTTGAACAACTCTTCACATTTCATCCACATAGTGAAATCTATAGTGAGATGAGGTTGAAGAGCAAGTTATTACCAATACTAGCTCTTGGATAATTTGACACCACTTTAATTGAGCTTTGATATATTTGAGTTGAAGCTAGTTCTTACTCATTATTAGAGAAATCAATGCCACTGACTTATACTATTTGACTTATTCATAGAGAAGGAAATTGATTCCATGATTCCAAATCTACAATATGAGTGTTTGGTATTGTTACCCCCTCTCACCTAGGGGTAACTAGAGGAGATCATGTCTCATGGTCCACATTGAAAACAAAGATACTAGAGATGATTATCAACATTCTCCACTTACAACAACACCTCAAATGCCTTCCCCCTCATCACAACTCAGTTCAGTTCACTTTATCATTATGGTTCATCTACGATGGGTGGTACAACAAAAATGAGGTACATTAGTCATTGTTTCAGATAAAGTGTCACATTTAATGCATTAGGAACTTAGGTGAGGATCATTGGTTGAATTCAAATAATGGATCATGATTGCTTGGAAGTTATTCATTTTTCCTTGTTTCACCATGGTGTACATCATATGTTTCCTAGTCTAGTATCTTCACTCTTTGGGAATAAGGGTACTACTAGGAGGCCTTGATAAGAGTAACATACTGCTCCCTTCCACACTTAACACATTCCATCTACTTTCCTTCCATTTTCCTATATTTTGGAAATGGTTGTTAAATGTACACCAAAAAGGTTCGTTCCTTCATCCTCCTATGAGAAGAAGGGATAGAATGTCAAGGTTGATGCAGATGGTAAGAAGTGAATGTTATAAATTCAAAATAAGGACAAGGTCCTTCCATTTATAATAAGGACTCCTTTTCCAACAAAAGGTTTCCATTTTTGGCAACTTAATTTCAGGATTGTGGTGCCATTCCAAAGAAGGTCTAATTCAATCCACTCAGCTAAATAGATGTTCTTTGGTATGTTCTTGCTCGTACCCAACACTCATATTGTAGATTTGGAATCATGGAAGCAACTTCCTTCTCGATGACTAAGTCAAATAGCATAAATCGACGAAATTGATTGCTTTAGTAACGAGTAAAATCCAACTTCAACCTGTACTATATCAAATCTCAATCAAAGTGGTGTCAAATTATCCAAGATCCAGTACTAGCAATAATTTTCTCTTCAACCTCAGCTCATTGCATCTTTCATTCTATGGTTGAAATGTGAAGAGTTGTTCAACAAATGAGAAAGAACAAGAATGTCTCCATAGTTCTCATCGCACTATTTTATTATATCCAATTGCATCCCATTACTAGTCACATTTCTATGTTAATTCCAAGGAATTTCTTATTCTTTACAATGTAGTAACCATCCTAGAGGCCAAAACAATTCTCTTTCCCAACAATGTCCCAACATCAAAGGTTATCCTCCCACAATTTTTAAAAAAAGAAACAAGGACATGAAAATAATACATTAAGCTCAACACATGTATACTTATCTAGATTGAACTTTCTTTACAAGTGCACAAATTGGAACATGTAATGATGTTAAAGGTGACCCATCAATAAGTAGATCTTTGCATATTAACAATTGGAGAACATTTATAATGGACAATTAACCAATGGTTGCAAATATTCCCTTTGATTATGTGAATATTGGACCATTCTAATGTTGTGACCACAAGATGTTCTTAGATATCAATTCCTTCTTGCACCATTTCCCACAACGAATGACATATCCAAGAATTCAACTAGACAAAACATAAGTTGACTTGGGTAAGTGATATTGGCTAGTTAAATAAAATCATTGAAAAATCAATTTAATCTCCTAGGAACCAATTTAATCATTTAGGGAGAAATAAACAACTCACATGGACCATGTACAATCTGTAGAACTATTTTACATGCGCGAGGGTGATATAAAATAATCTCGAGAGAAACCAATTCGCTCCAGGCATGAAATTATAGTCCAACAAAGAAAGAATTCGCCCAACAATGAGAAATTTCTCAACATAGAGTGTATGGCTCTAAGGAAAGAGAAATTCTCCTAGGGAATATGATAGTTGACCCAACAAATATAAATTGATAATATTCAGTGCTGAGAATGGAAACTTAGCTAAGAGTTTGCAACATATATTTTTTATTAACCATAGATCTCAGACTTGGAAGGGAATCAAACACTCAATATTCCAAAGTTGTTGGAATCCATACACTGTAAGGAACAAAATGATTTTATTTTCGAGCCATCACATCAAATTTGAAACTCATCAAGCTAACCCTTTAACAAAACCAAGAGAAATATTTCACAAAATAATTTTTCCACAACACAGAGAAATTCACACACAAAGACATTGATTTTACCTTGGGAAACAAAATGGGAAAACCAACTTCGAATGGGGCTCAAAATCTTTGTTTTGGCAATCTTTGGTTACAATGTAGTTGATGCTCTTTGTGCATCCTCCTCTCCTTGGACAAAAGACCCATTGAGAAAGACATTGAAGGAGGAAATACAGAGAGTTGGGGGGTAAGGGAAGCCCAATTTCCATGACCCTTCACTTCCCATTCATCAACCTTCTCTCCTATTCAATTTTCTTATTTACATTTAATTCTCTATTTTTCTCTCACATTCTAATTTTTGTCTTATTTGACTTTCACATTTACATTCTTTAAATAGTTTGTTGACCTTCATGAATTTCCAATTTAATCTTGCAGGTATTGTGTCTTTCACCCATTCGACAGTTCACATTCAATTTGGATCACACCTCCCCATCAAGAGGCTTTTTGGTCTCCAAAATATTGAAGGAAACCATTCTATATCAATGTGACTTTTGTTTGCTTCTCCAAAACGTGGCTCTGACTTTGTCTCTTCGCTACAACTTTGACTCTATCTCTAGCTCTAGCTCTTTTCCTGGCTATGGATTTGGCTCTTGGCTCACTTGTTCCCACAATGCATAGGTTTTTTCACTGACTCTAAGCTCTTAGAAATATCCATCTATGAAATATGGACTCAACATCCATTCCCATCTCCCTCTCATTCTTGGAGATAGTCCATCTTGGAAACCAATGAAGGCAAGTCAAATGTTATTCTATGTTCAATTGGACCCCAAAAATCTATGACATCGCGTATCAGTCCCTCAACGGGAAGTGTGGTTTGCCTTCTCTTTCTAGAATCAATTTCTTCCCATCATGGAAAAAACTCTTTAGTGCATGCACATGCTTGGAATAAAATCATGGAGTTCTCTAGAAATCCTCCCTCCAAGTTCATTGACCCCCATGCACCAATATTTGGCACATATTTAGGAAGGAGAACTTATTTTGGAAGATTGCAGGTAGAAAATGGAATGGGTTTTCCTTCATGGTTTGCATCCATCCATTTTCCTCTTTGATGGTGGTGCAAACCTCATCTACTACTATACCTTATTGGACAACTTCTTCTCCTTGAATTGGAGATGCAAGTAGCTATCCATCTTTTTTAGGATTCACTTTCCACACTATTCTTTTGGTTGTTCATATTATAGGGTGAATCTCTGGGTGAATTTATTGACACTTCTCTTTCCAATGTCCACTCTGTTACACATCAAAATTACTCACTTTGATAGTGTCGCAAGTGTCGTCATTACAAAGGTCGCAAGTGTCACATTTTTCTCACAAGGTCGCAAGTGTCGCATATTGCTCACAAGTGTCGCAGGTGTCAGGGAAGCATACTGCCATGATGCCTATGTCGTGCCTATAATGACATGAGAAGGACACTTGAAACACCTCAAACATTTGATTTGGAAGAGGAGAAATGAGTCAGCAGGCTTACAAACCTTTTGTCATCTTAAAGCACCTCAAAAATTGATCTTTTGAAGGAGAGCACTCCCCTATACCTCTTTTGGGAGCGTTGACGCTCCCCCTTACACTATCTAGGAGCATTATAAATCTACTCTTGCCCTTTTGAGGGAGCTCTATGGATTTTGAGGGCGTTGAAGCCCCCCTAAATCATACTAGGGATCTCTACAACACTTTGATGGTCCTTTTGAGGGAGCGCTACCTATTATGGGAAGTAGTTAAGTTGTTGAGATGAATGGGGGAAGGATCCTTTCATTCTTGGAAGGCAGTTGGATTTGAATCCCTAGTCCAGCCATGATCTTAGGGCAGATCCTCAACTGAAGGAGGAAAATCCTCAACTTCCCCAAGGATATTTCAAGTGGTTAAAGCCTCTCCAAGGCTATATAAGCAAGCTTTCTAATGGTGAAAGAGGACTGGAAAAGGAGAATCACACCAAACTTATGATTTCATAAGTGGTGTTGGAACATAGATATTTCGAAGGCCAGAGACCTATGATCTCATAGGGAGAAATCAGTGAAGCTATCATCATTCAGATCGTAGATATTTTGAGCAAGGGGTAGACAAGGAGGACTTGATGAAGCTATTGCAATCCATCTACAACTGTAAGCAATGTTTTGTCCTCATTAATATAATTTGTTTGGCCTGTTTCTTTCTAATTCGTGTTCAATATCACATGAATTTGTCTCTTTAGTAGATATACCTATTTTGGACTAATCTTGATAGAGTAGGAAGTGTTCATACTTTGTTTGTCTATAGGGCTCACCGAGGAGCGAAAGATTGGAGCTCAACTCAGAGCGTGTAGGGACAAACGTCGATAAAAAGGTACTTTTGTTCTCCTTCCTCCTCATGAATTAGTTTGTATAGATATGAAAGGAATTAGGTGTCCACATTAAGTAATTTCTATCTTAGGATTAAGGGTCTAGCTCTTTGAGGCAATCTACCTATCCGCAGGGAGATTTCCCTACAACAGAAATTGGCGACTCCACTGGGGAACGAATCATAACTTTTCAGTTTTGATTTCTCCTCATAGACCTTGTCTTACCCTTTGAATTTTTTAAGATCTCTTTCATATCATATGTTTGATTTCGTATTCTGATTGACTCTTTACCCCATCACACTCAGCTTGTTTGTCAAAATTTGACTGAATTTTAAGGTTTTTTGGACATTTTTGTGAGTTTTTGGGCACCAACGCTCCCCTGCCTTGTTAGCAGGGTGCCAACGCTCCCTTAGAGTGTTGGAAATATCTTGATAATTCCATGGTGTCCATTATACCAGAGCGCCAACCCTCTTTTGCCCAAAATCTCTTCAAAAATTGCAATTTTTGGAGGTCCAAACCCTGTTTTTTGACTTGCTAAGTTGTTTTGTGATTCAATCATTCTTATTTTTACCTCTGACATGCTTCCTCCTGAGAAGTAAACACCTCGTTGTTCATATTTTATTCCCTTCTTCATTCTTTTTGAGTTTTTGTTGGTGAAAGCTTGAAATCGATCCCCTGCTTTGTTCTCTCCTATCCGACTAAGCGGGAACTCTAGTGAAGGACATTTGAAGTTTGTAACTCTTCTCATTTGGTTCTTTGAGGTCATATAATCCAATATATTTCTCCTTCCTTTTGTGTTTTTGGTTTTATTTCTCTTGTTTGATTGCAAAAGGGTGTGTTGTTTGTGCCAAATCTGCATATTCTTGTCTGAATCTCCTTGATCTCAAAGGGTAGTTGGCAGGACAAGTTTTTCATTGAATTGATCATCATTTACATGCAAATGACAAAAGTACATCTTAATGATTAGTTTGCATATTAGTTTGCATTTTTGAAATGTTGTAGCATCATATTGGATTTGATTGAGAACAAAATTGATTGAGGGCATTCCTTATCAAGTGTTTGAAAGTGAACATGACTCCTTCTCTTTCCCTTAAATAGGTGTTCATTGAAAAGAAACGACTGCTTATCATACTTCATGCATATTTTTGGGAATTGAGTCATCATTCCATCAGTTTCACTTTCGTACACCCTCTGAGTAAACAACAACCATTAAAATCAATGCTTAACTAAAATTTATCAGACTTTTTACATCTTTGTTAGCAA
>ML777123.1:274921-362096 GCA_009831015.1 Picea engelmannii
GAGCCTTTCAAGTTGATTTCAGACTTGTTATCCTGCCCATACATTCCGATTGGACTGTCGACTGTACTAGCCCAGGGGCTGACTATGAGTTGGTGACCTTGGTAGCCACAATATTTAGGGTCTCACACAAGGTGACAGTGAATGGAAGTCTCACTGTACCTGGAACAGACGTTGGTCAAACTCACTCGAGCTCCTTGGAGGGTAAATCCACAATTACTGCGTGGAAGCTTGCACCAAGGCATAAGTCCATTAAGAAGGTCACCAATGTAACTGATCCACCTGCTCTATCCTCACCCCTTCCTATTTTGATCTCGCGACGTTGGATTTCATCACCAACTAGTGGTTTCATCATAGGAAGGTTTGTTTGATTGTTTGCTTCTTAGATTCTTAGTGTGTGTTGTTTGTTTTACTTAGTGGACCTTAGGTCGAGTCAGTGTTAATGGCATCAAATCCTGGGAGTACCAATGGAAGAACCCCTTCTCCTAGGGAACCCTATACTTTTCCTTCATTTGGAAACTTTGGTCCTCCATATGTTGCCACACTGAGTCTTCCGGGACTCACTATTGGATTACCAGTTTGGTTATTCCCCACTCCGGTGATCCTGAATCCTCCCAATGTTTCAGTTGCACCTAATACTTTGGATGTCAATACACCACCCACACATCAACCTCATGTTGAATTTTCATCTTCTTCGTCCATAAAGTATCCTTCCATTTCTCCTTCTTCGCCTAGTGAAAGCTCTAAAGCAAGTAGCCAGGTTGATCAGAAGAAGAAGAAACGAAAAGAGAAGAAGAAGTAGAACCCAAAAAGGACAAAGACCCCAACAACATCAGATGTTGGCTCTAAGAAACCAGTTATTGTTAATAGTACTGGGAGTGTTGATGAGGTCAACAAGATTAAAATGAAGAATCCAAAACCCAAATTCCCTTGTAGTCTTTGTAAGGGTGACCACTTTTTGAGGGATTTCCCCAGTCCTACCCAGGTCTTAGAAATGTGGTCCTCCACGTCATCGGCCTCTGTCGGTCATGTCGATGATACCCCATCAACTAGTGATGTTCAGGTTGGTAAGAAGAAGAAAACTTCAAAGTTCCCTTGCATGTTATGTAAAGGTGATCATTACTCTCACCTTTGCCCTCGTATGGACGAGGCTTCTTCTCTTTTTGAAAAACTTCAACTTCCAAAAGGTTATCGTAATATTTCCTCCGACCCATCATTGGTTGATGGATTGGTCAATCCAGTTCCATCCCCGGTCAGTCCGATTGATCAGGTGGTCAATCTAGTTTCCTCCTTGATTGAACCATGAACCCAAGTAGCTGATCCATTTTTGTCATCGATCAGCCCCGCTCTTCATCAAAAGAGTGACACCAAAGTGGTCGATTTTTTTTCATCCTCGGCTGATCCCACTCTCCTTTTAGAGAGTGACACCAAAGCGGTTGATCTGTTTCCACCTATCGACCCCATTCTTCCCTTGGAGAATGAAAATCAAGTGGTCAATTCCATTTCACCTTCAATCGATCCCATTCCTCCATTGAGGAATGCTAAAGTGATTGATCTAGTCCCTTCCTCGGTCAATCCCACCCTTCATCCGAAGAGTGCCAAATTGGTTGATCTGATCCCTTCATCAGTCAATCCCACTCTGCCTTTGAAGAGTGCCTGCTTGGTCGATCCGATCCCATCATCGGTCGATCCTACTCCCCTTATAGAGAGTAAAACTGATACTTCCCATGTTTTTCTTGTTAATACAGACTCTCCCGTACTGGGGGGCATTCCTCTTTCTCCTGCGAAACCCCCTGCAAGTAATGAGGTCATCCTTTTTTATTGGGGTGCGCTAACTAGACCTCGTCTTCCCTCTCACATTCCTTTCTAGATTACAGTACAGGTTTTTGGTTGGGACGTTCCTCAAACGCTGATAGATGAAGGTGTGTCTGTTATTATTTTTTCTTCTCTTGCTTGGTACGCTTTGGGTTTTCCGCAACTTACATCGGTTACACAGAATCTGATAGCTTTCAATAGAAGAATTAATCAACCTTTAGGGATCCTTCCTCAGTTTTCTGTAACTTTGGGAGGGAAAACTATCTTTATCGATGTCATGGTAGTCCGAGACCCCTTGGATTTTGCTTTTCTCCTTGGGCGGGATTATGTCTATGCTATGATGCTATGAAAGCTCTTGTATCCACCCTTTTTCGTGTGATATCTTTCCCTCACGATGGAAGAATTGTGACTATTGATCAACTTTCATTCATCGGCCCCAACTGGGTCACCTCCCTAAGTGGTTCTTATATGCAGGCAGTATCACCCTTGTCGCATGTCAATTATGTGGCGTTGTCTCCCATGACCTCAACTTCTGATGATTTGGATCCGGTAGTTGGCATGGTGATCTCTTCGGTAGGGTTATTGGAGCTTGATCTCCTTACCCCTGTCATGACCCTCGACATGTGTTCCTTCCAGAGTGATCATCTTCCATCCGACGAAGATATCTTGGAATCCATGACTGAGTTTTTTCCCTTGACATGGTATCCTTCCAAATCGTTATCCTCTTGGAAGCCATGATCAAGAAGCCACCATGAGCATAGTTTATCTTCTCTGTGGCAAGCTCGTTAAAAAATGAAACAGAGGTCACGAGCATAGTTTCTTTTCTCTGTGGCAAGCTCGTTAAAAAATGAAACAGAGGTCCTGAGCATAGTTATTTGCCTGTGTCGAGCTCGTTAAAACATGAAACAGTCACTTCTCTTGAACCTTCTTTTCATCCACCCTTCTCCTTTGGTGAATGAATCGAAGCTTGGAGGGCATGTCTCTAGCCTTTGATGATCATTCTAGAGCTAAGCCACCATCTTTCATGCTCGGGGAATACCGAGCTTAGTCTTTGTTCTTTCTCATACTCGTAAATACATGAGAATGCATCCAGGTAGAATTTTATCTCTTTTTTGAACCTGTATGGATACACAAAAAAGGAACCCCCTGGAGTCATCTTTAAACTCTTTTCAGACTCTCTAAATATGAAAATATTGTCGAGTGACCTTTCTTCCTTTCACACTCATTAAAAGGTTCAAAAGGGAATCTTTCGAGCGATAGTTTATCTCTTTTTCGGTCTCATTAGACTACCGTACGAAAAAGGAACTTAGAGAGTTCTCTTTTAAGTGTTTTTCCAAACTCTATAATTCTGAAAAACCTTCGAGTTTTTTGTCTTTGGACTCGCTAAAACACACATCGACAGGCCCATATGGGATCGAACCCTTACTTCTTCCATTTCATTAAACAAAGGAAGAGGAACTTACCGAAGGTGAGTTATATGGAGCATGTGTTATCCTCCTCGAGCTCATTAAATCAAAAAGATGTACTCATCTATCTTTATGGGGGAAAATTTGAAAGAAGCAAGCCAAGAAGTCTCTTGAGAACATTACCAAGTAATTCTTAGAGTTTCCATTGAACATGGCACTTTGTCCTTTGCACGCATTATAATCCGTTGAACCTTTGCACTGAGCCAATCCTTTGAGTTTCTTTCACTCCTTTGGGTCACCTGACGTAAGTCACAACATCCACTGCATCATCAATTTTTGGTCCATGTCATGTTTCTGTTGTTGTGCCTCAGTGTTCAAGGGAAGTATCTGCCTCTAGAGTCAACCATCACAAATATCTTGTCTTAATACCCATGTCAGTCCATGTTCATTTGATCTACAAATTACATATCTATGTCTGTTTTGTGTCGTTGATGGGGGATACATCAAGGCCCTCCTTCGACGAGCCTATTCCTGTCGACCTCAGCACATTATCCAGGAATGAGGTTTAGAAACCAGTTAGTACTTTGGGACCTTCATGCCTCAATGGTAGGCCTCCTCACATTCGAAAGTAGGTTTACATCATTGACCTCTGATCGGATGATTCCACGGATGTTCGACTCTAGCTCATCCATTCACATTCGTTGGAATGTACTAGGGTACATTGGGAATCATTGAAATTAATGGTGATATCCCTTGCACTTGTTAACGGTTTACATCATTGATCGGTAATCAAGTGGTTTCTGCCATTTTTGACATCAGGACATCTATTCACATGGTTAGATTCGTACTACATCGGGATCGGTAAGAAGACCCTGGGTTGAGTGATCACTTTGATATGTACTTTGCCCAGGTTGTGAATTCGTTTCTCTTGAACAATGACACATATACTATTACATAGATCCACTTTGTATTGGTCGTGGCTATGTCTTGTCATCTCATAGATCCACTGTGTATTCTTTGTGGCTGCAATCAGTTCATGTCATAAGAGTATAGATCCACAGTGTATTTTCAGTGGTTGTACCTTGTTATCAATACAATTATGGATCCGCAGTGTATTTTATAGCGGCCATATCTTGCAAGTCTTGATCACTCAAGCATAGGTATGCCTGCCTTGGGTTTGAAACATGTCATAATATTTGTTGGATGTTTGTGTGCAACTTTTGTTAGGTTCTCCACGTCTATACCCTTGCTTGAAAGTCTACAAAGTATTTCAGTTATCAGTTCATGTCTTCTAACTTCATACTTTGGGGGGAAATCTGTTACACATCAAAATTACTCACTTTGATAGTGTCGCAAGTGTCGTCATTACAAAGGTCGCAAGTGTTGCATTTTTCTCACAAGGTTGCAAGTGTTGCATGTTTCTCACAAGTGTTGCAGGTGTTAGGGAAGCATACTGCCATGATGCCTATGTCATGCCTATAACGACATGAGAAGGACACTTGAAACACCTCAAACATTTGATTTAGAAGAGGAGAAATGAGTTAGAAGTCTTATAAACCTTTTTCCATCTGAAAGCACCTCAAAAATTGAGATTTTAAAGGAGAGTGCTCCCCTATACCTCTTTTGGGAGCGTCGACGCTCCCCCTTACACTGTCTAGGAGCGTTATAAAGATCCTCTGACCCTTTTGAGGGAGAGCTATGGATTTTGAGAGTGTTGGTGCCCCCCTAAAGCCTACTAGGGAGCACTACAACGCTCTGATGGTCCTTTTGAGGGAGAGCTACCTATTATGGGCAATAGTTAAGTTGTTGAGATGAATAAGGGAAGGATCCTTTCATTCTTGTAAGGTAGTTGGATTCGAATCCCTAGTCTAGCCATGATCTTAGGGAAGATCCTCAACTGAAGGAGGCAAATCCTCAACTTCCCCAAGGATATTTCAAGTGGTTAAAGCCTCTCCAAGGCTATATAAGCAAGCTTTCTAATGGTGAAAGAGGACTGGAAAAGGAGAATCACACCAAACTTATGATCTCATAAGTGGTGCTGGAACAGAGATATTTCGAAGGCAAGAGACCTATGATCTCATAGGGAGAAATTAGTGAAGCTGTCATCATTCGGATCATGGATATTTTGAGCAAGGGGTAGACAAGGAGGACTTGACGAAGCTACTGCAATCCATCTATGATTGTAAGCAATGTTTTGTCCTCATTAATATAATTTTCTTGGCATGTTTCTTTCTAATTCGTGTTCAATCTCACATGAATTTGTCTCTTTATTAGATAGACCTATTTTGGACTAATATTGATAGAGTAGGAAGTGGTCGTACTTTGTTTTTCTACAGGGCTCATCGAGGAGAAAAATATTGGAGCTCAACTCAGAGCGTGCAGGGACAAACGCCGATAAAAAGGTACTTCTGTTCTCCTTCCTCCTCATTCATTAGTTTGTATAGATCTGAAAGGAAGTCAGTGTCCATGTTAAGCACTTTCTGTCTTAGAGTTAAGGGTCTATCTCATTGAGGCAATCTACCTGTCCGTGGGGAGATTTTCCTACAACACACTCCATTTGCAGTAGTGGAAAAATATCACATTGATACTACAAGGATTTATAAATACATTCCTCTTCTCTAGGTGTCTCTGGGTTTGTTGTTGGATTGGAGAATTCCTATTTCCATTCCTCCCTTGAAATAAATATGTTCTGAACCATGTGGCTTGCTTCTCCTAGCAAGATTCCACTTGATGGTATTTCTTTCCACATAAAGAAAATGCATCTACATACCAAAAACTCACAACTCTATGGCCTCTCTTCTTGCAATAGTAAAAAACAAGAGATGTCTTGTTTGATGAGGACCTCTTGGTATTTTTATTCTTCTTTCTTCAACCAATTGGTTTGCTACTTTTTCTAAGTGATGGTGCAATCTGAGTCTTCAATTTCTTCTCATTGTTTCCCTTCTTCACTTCTCCATAGTAAGGATGAGGTGGTATTTTGTTTCCACCTTCATTTTTTGTTGATATTTCTCCTGAAGATCATACCAAATTGGGAATGTATTTTTCCTTCACAAAATTGGTCTCCATGTTCATGGGATTTTCACTTCTACCATTGAATCTTAGGCCTTTGTACTTGAGCCATGATGTAGCTACATTGGGGCTCAATATTCCTTGTATTCTCTTTCCCATCCATTGTCCATCATAGCACATATTCCTTAGGAACTTGGAGCCAATGCATCTAGTACACTTTTCAAAGTCACCAATCTTCTCTAGAGAAATGCCTACGGAAGGTGAGCTTACCAGGGTGGTCTCAATAATGGTTCTAGCTTGGGAAATGGTAGTGGAAGTTTTCCTTACTTCTTAGTGATATTGTAAATCTACTTAGAGCCTCTTCAAAGCCTCCTCCTTCTTTGAAAACTATTGTTGCACCCATGTCATCATTTGTGTGAGCCTATCCTCTTTCCATCTATCCAACTACATGACCTTCTAGCCAAAGTGTACCCATTGCACTCTATGCCTATCCCAATTCTCCATGAAAACGGTAAGGGAGTCTTGGCATTCTTCAAAATTATTCTTTAGCAATGGAAATAGTTTGGTAGAGTTATCAAGGTGCTTCTCCATCTCTATCATGCTCTGGTTGAACATTTGGACTTGCTCCTTCAAGTGGTCATTCTCTTCTCGAAGCTGAGCATTGTTGGTTGTCAAGTCTTCCAATATTTCTCTACTTGGTTTACCCATGCCAAGGTATTTAATGTCATGGAAGTTTTTTCATGGTCAAGGATTCAACTGCTCTAATATCATATGAACTGTAAATGAGGAACTTATAGCCACTTGCTTCACCAACATGATTCCTTAATGGAATTATCTTTTGAGATTTTTTCTCAGTCTTGTAGAAAGTTATTTGTCTTCAAATGGGTCACTAGGCCTATGTTCCCTACTCTATACAACAATATATTTCCTCTTCTTCTTGGGATGGCTATAAGGTCTTCTCTTTGTGAAAACCTCTACTTTGGAAGATTGGCTAAATCCTTCTATGTGTAACCTGCATAAAAGAACCATTTGGAAATGCAATATCAACCCAATATATAACAAATAATGCTCTACAAATATTCTGAAGCTAGTGATGAGATGCAAATGCTATGTGAGTTCTATGTTCTTTTGATGGCATGTGAGGTTGATATTGTTTGTAGAGTTGGCACAATTAAGGCTTACGAGAATTTTTTCCTCCATGTAACTTTCTTCACTCTGCTCTTAAGACTCTTTCTTCTTTTGAGACATGTATGGTTGGAATAAGTGAGCTAAGCTAGATTCAAATATGTCTTCCATTCTTTATATTTGTGTTCACTCAGAAAAAACAGAGTGATCAATAGAACTTTGGGACTATGGTGCCATTCCAAAGAAGGTCCAAGTTACTCCACTCAACTAAATAGATTCTCTCTAGTATGTGTCTAATCATAATTTTTATCACCCAATCTAGCACTTGTACAAAGCCTTCACAAGATGCTTGGTAAGTGTAACATATGGAAGTACTTACCACTATCAACTAAGAAATTACTTCCCTCATTTTAGTTAAGGATTGAGATCCAACACAAGGGAGGATTCCCAAGTAACCTCAAAGGATCTTATAGCAAGGGAAGGCAAGTCTACAACCCCTTATTTTGGTTACTTGATTGTACCACCAACTAGATCAAGATTCAAGGTGAGGTCAACATGGTTTAAAAAAGGAAATTTCAATGTGTGTGTGTGAGGAGTGTTTCTAAGACAATAAAAGGTATCCACCATAACAAATGAATCAAATAAATGCCCCAAAACACTAGCTATCAAAGAAAAAGAAATAGTTGTAATAAAAATTGAATAAAGAGACAATTTTATTTATAACAACACCATTATGACAGACAATAAACTAGTAAATATGAAATGGAAAGGATGCTAAATTTAAGATAAAAGGATAACAAAACAATAACCAATGATTGTTGAAATGAAATAGCATGAAACTACTTTAAGTTAATGCTAGATGCCAAGCCCTAATGGCTGAAAACTACAATTCCTATGCAACAAATGATGTTAGAGACAATTCTAAGTAAGAAATGAAACTAAACCATATATGTTAAGCTATTAATGAAATGAAAGATGAAAATGCAATGCAATTAAACCTAGACTAACACAAGACTTCAAGAGAGAGAGAGAGAGAAAATTAGGGTTAAAATTTGCTTAGAAAGGAGAAAAGGGCTAGTGCCATTTAGTTCCTTGGGAATATGGAATCATTAAATGCAACTTCTATGGAGATAAAGGGAAAGAGAAAACTCAAGAATCAAATACTAGGGGAGTACACTCACAAGCCCTAGGTATTTATTATTTAGAAGAGATACTTAGGGGAGTTAAATCACAATCCCTAAGAAGTAGTCTTATGTTTTCTAAAGGCTTTTAACAAGAGATCAAGATGGATATTAGGTCAAAACCCTATAGGAGTCCACTCAAAAGCTCTATAAATTTTCCCTATAAGGATTGTTATCCCCATTTTGTGGATAACTGAAGAGGTTATGTCTCGAGGCCCTTAGGTTGCAGATATGGAGTGTCGAGAGACCACATGACCAGCAGTATCCTTTTTCATAGCTAGAAGACATGCATCACCACCACAGTAACCCAACACTTGGTCATTGTCCACACCATCTTTCCACCACAGGTCACTTGGGTCTTTCTCCATGTGGTACAAGTTAGGTATGATGGTGGGTATCATTTTAATATTTGAGGCATTCAAGCTTGTGTATCAGAGGTTATTTTTTTATTATGAGACATTTGCTTTGGAAACTATGTCTTTGCCTTGTTTAAATGTTGGTGGTTGACTTGGGCACTCAAGTAGATGGTCACCCTTAGGATGGGGTGTTTTTGGGAGTTTCCTTTGATGAATCATCGTGCCACTCCCGACCATACTTACCACTTTCCATCATTATTTCCCTGCATGAAATCATCTCTTGGGTTTTTTGGGTAGACTAGCCCTAGAATGGACCATTCCTAATTTCATGGGAAGAAGGGGTTGAAGGCCCAGAGGGGATTTAACTATAAAAGGATAAAATTATAATGAAATAACCTTCCATATACTTCACCAAGGGTATCCTGAGAAAATAATGAAAATATTCTCCACAAGAAAATAAGGACCCCATGAAAAGAATAGATAAAAAATCTTACAGGATCAGTTGAGGATAGGGGGTATCATCACAAACCAACCTACCACATCCATGGGTATATAATGGTATAGAATTACCATTTATGGCCATCACACTAGGGTAATGGCTCTTAGTTTCATGGATGAGGGAAAGGGGGTCTCATCACGAGCCAACCTTCTCATTTTCGTGAAAGTACTTGTGGGTGACACCATCGATATATGGTCACCACGCCAGGGTAGTGGCCTCCAACTCACCCTATGCTATATTGAAAGAAAATACAAAGAAAGAAAGATAAAAGGCAATTGAAGGGCTTGGAAAAAATGCATTGTGGATGAAAGTGTGGCATGCCCTCCACAAAGGCATGCATAAATGAGATACTATGGACCCTTGCATATCATAAACCCCGTGCCCATTGATTACTTCCCCAATCCATTTCATTTCATTCACATGAATCATATAGGGTTGTTCCTAAACTTAGGGGGTTTGATCCATTGAAAATAAGTACCTTGCCAACCCACCCACAACCAAACTTAGCAAAACGTATAGTTTCTTAAGCACACGTTTGTATGATGTAGTCTTGGTATACATGATTTAATGGCTCTTTTATTGACTTGATTCAGTCATCATGATGATTTGACTTGAGATCCTTGGAGGGTGTATCCATTTGTCTTGCAGGTACAGGTTGGTGGCAAATTTTGGAAGAACAAGCTTAGCTTGGGATTCCATGAGGGAAAGAATCCCACATGATGGATGACATAGGACCACATGCCAGATGATAGAGAGATGCTTTCATAGTCCTAGGAGACAACTAGATAGATATATCCCACCCTTTGCATGCCAAACGACTTTCCCTGAAGGGGATAAACGTCACTCCCTAGGGGCTTGACATCACATTTGAGAGGCATATGGTGGTTGATGATGAATCAAAGAATGAAACATGGAATTTTGAGGAAGATAATCTCTAGATGATTTCCACATGGCCTTTGGAGGCCCTAATTTACAGCCCAGCTCCAACGAATTTCTCAATTTTCCAAAACATTCTCCTTCAAGGGATGACGTCACCTTTGTTTTAGGGTTTTCTTTGTGAAAAATTGAAATTAAAGAGAATTTTGAAATATTATCTTTGTAAAGGGGCAAGATTAGGGATTTTGACCCCTAATATTGTGCTTTCCCTAATAATATGTGGACAAACTATGTTAGCTACATTTTGTATACATAGAGATCATAAGATCGCATCATGGTAACATAACTCTCCATTGTGAGAGGCTCTTGGACTGAAATTTTCGCTCTTTTTGGCTAGTTATCTATGTTGTTCTTTTGTTTATGGTTATGTCTTGGTTATGGTTGATGTATATGGTGCGCTAGCTTTGGAAGGATTTCTTCATTGGT
This sequence comes from Picea engelmannii, assembly GCA_009831015.1. Taxonomy (NCBI): domain Eukaryota; kingdom Viridiplantae; phylum Streptophyta; class Pinopsida; order Pinales; family Pinaceae; genus Picea; species Picea engelmannii. The sequence continues at coordinate 285,672 of ML777123.1, forward strand.
TTTTGGTTGTTAGTCTAGATTTTATTGCCTTTTAACGCTTGAAGGTGTCATTTATTTCATTGTATTATCATTTGTACAAGTTAAAGGCTCTATTTGCTTGATCTAAGTAGGGATTATAAGGGTATACACCCCTACTTGTGTTTCCACCATTTTATTGCTAAGGGAATACTTCCTCATAAGGGTTTACTAAGAGGAGTATAATTGCATACACCCTCCTAGTTAAAACCCTATCTAAGAGAAGATTTCCTTGGGGAATAAAATTGTTTACACCCCCAAGGAAGTAGCCTATATAGCTTCTTCATATTCTCTTGACTCCATTAACCCTTTCTTAAAGGTACTAGTCATTTACTTATTGCATGGGAGAAATAAATGGTTGCCTTGGTAAATGTACAAATTTCAAGTTTTGAAGTTGTCTCTTTTGGATAATGATCTTGATGCATTGGGGATTCTTCCTCCCTTTGGGCGTCCTATTTCTACCACTTAGAGTAACTCTAACCCTAAACATTAATATCTCACAAAATAACCCTAAAATAACCCTCTAAACTTGATAGTTTAACCTACTAACCTAGGTGCATCTATTGGGCTAGCTTTTGGCACTTTTTGATGGTCAGATTTGGTGTTGTACTTCATAAATGTTACATACATAAGGCTGGTATAATTCTGCAGAAATTTACTTTTATGACAACCATCATTATTCAGTCTTGAAGTGTTATTTTCGGTCCACATTGGTTACTAGTTTTATTCCTCACATTGATAACTAATATAGACATGTTACTTGTTGATTTGGATGTAATATATTGTTGATTTACTAACCTGTATGTTTTTTTATTTTAGGGACAACAAGATTAACTTACTAATCCATTGCTATACTTGGTTGGAAAAGTGTCTTTTCTTGTGTCTCGGGCAGGTACAGGTACACCGACAACTATCTCTTTACTCGGCATCCATTTACCTCTCTTTACTTACCATTTTCAACCAATCTATTCTTCCATCACTTGACATTTTGGGGGAATTCTCCTTACACCTCCCTTCATCCTTCTCATTCCCCTAGGGTCACCAGGATCGCTTCCCTATAGTGACCTAGTCACACTTGAAGTGCGAGACCTACATCATGGTGACATTGGGTGTAGGATTCCTAGGTTGTAGCAGTTTCTTTGTGGTTGGATTGAGATTTTCCCAACCTAAAACTTGTGCTATAATATTTTGGCATCGTTTCTGGGGAGGATTTTGAATCCTCTTCGTTCCCTAAAACAACACTTTTGGAAAGTCTCTTTCCCAAAGCCTTCACCTTGAGCTTGTTTGGTGACTCCACTCCAAGAAATCACCCATTTTCCTTTGATAAACCTTCTTCAATTTTTTTATGGCGACTCCACCATTTCTTGAACCCACCTTTCCATTACTTACCTTTCCCCTTCTCTCCCCTTTCATCTTTTGATAAGCCTTTCTCTCCCCTAGAAACTCCTTTGAGGTTTTCTTCTAGTCGATGGGACTATGGCACCTTGGAATTAACCAAGAACCCACCATGCCTCATGGAAGGAAATTTTGCAGATGAAAAGGGAAAAATATGCTAATGAAGTCGTTGAAGAGCCGATGAATCAACTAAAAGAGATGCTTGAAGAACATTCTTATGAAGAAATATTCCAAGAAGATCTTGATGAAACTTATCACGTTGAATATTAATGAAGATTAAGTGCTTTCACTTAATGACCAAGATGAAGACATCCAAACCGATATTCCTCTTATGCATCAAGAAGATAAAACTATGGATTACACCCTTTTGAGGATGTTGATGAAAACCTGTTGCATGATATTGGAAGTGAAGGAGCACTAGAAGAGCCCCCAGATACAGTTGATCAACATATTGACACTTTCATACAGATTGAAAAATGTGGATGGGACATGGCCCTTCTCACCTTTGACAGAGATACCACTTATGACGTTGAGGGTAGCCCTCAAACAAAGGATTGGTCTCTATTCATATATGACTGATAAGTTTGGGATTGTGATGGTGACATGATCACATATTTTCTCGATCCATTTAAGAATGACTTGTCACAACATATTTAGGGTGATGCATATCCTCTTGGGGATGCATATTTTTTCTATAACAATTTTTAGACATCTTCTCCCTTGATTTTGGAAGAGTACCAAGACATAGCCATCTCGTGGAAATCAAAGGTTCACTCTATGAAGCATAAGTTTTGTCATCTTGGGAATTCTCACAAGGATTCACAGATGAAGAGGCAAAGGTTTTCTTCTTCTAGACCTAAGCTCATCCCATACTTCATTTCTTCCTCTTGGGTGAAGCATGGGGTCTTCTTGAGTTATCTCACATCTTCTCTCCTTTCAAATCATTTTCCTCATATGTTATCTTTCTAACCACAACATTGTAAACCAATAAACTACTAGGCTTCCCTCCATTCTTTACATTGACAAGAATAGAATTATAAGAATCATATCTTGTCTAGGTTGTAAGATGTATACTCTCAAATATCACATGTAAATGGTTCTCTATTGGAGATATGAATATTAGGCTTGTGTATGTACCATAATCACTAAACATACACTTACAATATCTTACCAAATAAGTTGCATCGTTGTCTTTTGTTTTCCCTTGAAGCTTGATTGTACTAATATTTGTTATGTGTTTGAATGAAAAAACAAAAATCTCCAAAATGGTGATGTTGTGACTTCCATAAATCCCATAACCACTTTAATGAAATCTTGGTAAGTATAAGGCTTAGTATCATATCCAATGTTTTGGATATTATAACCATGAGGGATATCCACAATAACTAGGAATTATTCTTTTTTAGGAACAATATTTGCAATTTGTTCACAATCACCTAATATCACTTTATATTGAGCATTGTCGAGCCCATTCCAAATGTAGTGATCAAGGGTGTCATCAAGTTCAATAGTTCAAACATGTCTTCTTCTTTCTCTTTCAAACTTAGTTTTTTGAATAATATTTTTGAAGGTTTCAGGTACTCCATATGCATTCTTCTTTGGCATATTTAATGAAACAAACAAACATATAGTTATATATCTATAACTAATAAAATAGAAATAAATTAATGTACAAACAAATAATATGAATGTAATAAATCAACATACATTTTTTAATGCAACAAAAAATTGTTTCAATAATGCTTGAATCTGGATAGTTGAGCTTAACATCATCCCAACTCTCTTCATTCAACAACTTAACCATTTCCTAGTGTATTCTCATATACACCCTGTGACTAAATAAAATAAATAAATAATGATATAATGATATATATAATAAAATAAAAAGAACATTGATATGTTAAATTGAAAAAACTATTTTTCTTGTCCTAACATAAATAAAAATAACTCAACAAACTTACTTTTTAAATTCATCACACATTTCTTTCATTGACAATTCACCCGACCTTACACGTGATAATATAGCTATGCTAAGTTTCTCTTCCTTCACTCATTGTATCGTTCTACAAGGTGTTATAGTAATATCTTCTACCAGATTCTTGATTTCAAGACATGTCTTACTTGTGCTACATATTAAGGGTTTAGATTTCTTAACTCTCTGATTTTTTATACCAATATTTCCCCATAGGTTGAAGATCTCATCTATCAAATCTCATACCTGTCCAGTTCTAAATCATAATTGAAAATAACTATCCACAACTCTGAATACATCACTTCCTTTGAGATTTTTTCTTTTTCATTTTAATCATCAATTGAGAAGCTTATTTCTATACAACATTTCTTCTGAAACTTCACATCAACATTTGATCTATCCCCGCGACATATTTCATAAAACTCATTATGGATAAACCTCACCCTTTGAATGAAATTCATGGACATATTGTACTTATTATCTATGTTATGATCCCATGCCAATAACAAAGGGTTATTGGGATATTCTTGCATCAATTGTCTTCTAGCCTCTGTAGAATTGTTTCCTCCAATCGCATAATATTTGTAGTAAAAACATTTTGATCTATCAAATTCATCCCTGCCAGAAACTTCCATTGGGTCAACAAGAACTAGGTAGTCAACCACATGTACATATGGATTGTACCTAATCAATGCTTTCAAATTGTGAATATGCAAGTGATGTGGTTTTTTAATTTGATATTTTTCATTCCCTTCTATGGGTTTATAAAGTTGCTTCACATTCAACTAAAATTTATGGCCATCATCAACTAAGTTTGACGTCCTCAATCTATTTCGAATGGCATTTTGTATTGTTTTCATAATACCATCTTCTATATTATCACATGGTGTTATTATTTCTCTGCTAGCTTTCGGACTTTCATTATAATATTTAGATCCAGTGATGGTTTCTTCATCATCAACAACATTTTCTTTCTTCCTCTTATGATTTAAATTGGTTTAACCTAAATCAATGATTTCTTCATAATCAATAGAAATGGAATCACGCATGGCCATCGCTCTTTTGTGTTTCTTTTGTTTATTCTTCTTGCGAGAAGGATTGATAACCTAATTGAGACTAATCTCAACAAAATCTTCATTTGGAGTTTCCTCATCTTCAAATGAAACCTTTTTAAGATTTCTAGAATGCATAATTCTCTTTCTTCTTTTATGTTCTTGTCTAACTACTCTTGCAACGTCAACCTCTGTTACTTTTTGTTTCTTTTTTCTTCCTTCTTATGCCTTTTTGATATGAAATGCATTGATGAATTCCATGATATTTTTCTTTGTAGAGTAAATCCCCACTAACATATGTGAAAATCATTCAACAAAATCCTATAAAAATAAAATATAATATTTCCGTGTTAAATAAAATTAAAAAATTAATATGATACTAAAAATAAACAAACCGACATTGTCTTTCTTAATTTCTTCAACGAAAGATGCACATAATTCTTTAAAACATTCAACCTTGTTATAATTTCTCAATTTTAAACAATATCTAATCTTTATATAAGTCCTAGCTTGTTTCATGAGTGCATAAACAATATCTCTATCTGGCACCAAACATATATCTCGTAACAAGCCAAGTGGTTGATAATTTCCTTAAACATGTTCAAAATTGGCACAATACAAATATAGATGTTCTCCATTGCTTCTTTGTTTGTCTTTAACAAACCAAGAATATTCCAGTTTGTTTTCACCTTCCACAAATTTTCACTCTCTAACACTCTTCATTTCCCTTAATAGCTCAGGTGTTGGACCTTGAAAAAATGTGTTATCAATTTGTTTCCTAGCATTCATGGAGGTCCCAGTTGCAATTATGGATTCCATTATTGCAGGTTGTGATCTAGATACATTCACATATAATTTCTTTCCTGCCATTTTTTCTATATGAAAAAATAAAAAACTAATTAGGTCTGAGAAATCTTTACATTATAATATATTTAAACAAAAAATTAAACCATAAAAATTTAATTTAAAAAAAAAAAGAGACCATGGGGCTATTGGGCTAATGTCGGGATCAAGTCTTGGGCTATGAGAACTGGGGTGATGTCAGACATCGCTCCATCTTCCCCCACGCCCAAGCCTTGGGCATGCCCAGGGCTTCGCCATAGGGGCAGCCCCCCACGACAAGGCCTTAGGCGCACCCAGGGATTGACCGCGAGGGGGAAGCCATGTGGCCAATCCCCGGGTGCACGTGGGAGGCAACCCCCATGACCAAGCCCTAGGCACACGCAGGGTCGAGCATTGCCCCAACCCCCCGATAGCCAAGTCTCAGTCTCATGCGACCATGACTTGGCTGTGAGGGGGGTTGGGGCGATGCCCGACATCTCCACAAGCACCCCTATAGGCCAATTCATGGTCTCACGTGGAGGGGAATCATGCCCACTAACCACCATGGGCCAAAATTATAAAAAAACTTATTAAAAAATAATAATAATAATAAGTAAAAAATTTATAAAAAAATATACCAATTTTTTTTTTTTTTTTCAAAAAATACTAAGAATTTTATTAAAATTTATATGGAAAAGGTCTAAATTTGTTTAAAAAATTGTGATTTCTTTAGAAAAAATTAGAAAACATCTAAAAAAATTTAGGGTTTTTAATTATTTTTTCATGAAAAAATCTCATGTGATTCCAAAATGATCTTATAAATGTTTTTTGGTAAACGATAAGAATTTAAAAAATAATTGACCTCTAAAATGCTAGATTCTCCTTGAATGTCTTCTCGATGTTTCTCCCCTATAGATTGCTCCAAACTATTTAATGAATGCTACCCAATATTTAACGCAATGTAAAAAGACAAAACAAGACTATGTATATGTAACAAAGTTGATATAAATTATTGTTAAGTGTAACGAATGTGGGATAAATAAAAAAGAAGAAGATCGTCTACATGTATACCTAAAATTATACAGATCATCACTAAGTTTAATGGATGTGGGATAAATAAACAAACATGAAAAATATTGTAATTAACAAATAAATAACAAATTAATAGAGTTAAATTTGTTTTTAATTTTGAAGGGCAAATAATAGAAGGAAAAAATTGTGTTGGGGGGGGGAATTTTTGGAGGGAAAACTTTGAGGGGGAAGTTTTGGAGGGAATATTTTGGGGGGGAATTTTCGAGGGGAAATTTTTGGGGGTAAATTTTGGTGGGAAACATTCATTCTACAAGTTATAAGATTGTCATTGGGAGGGTGAGAATTTGTATCATTCTATTTTCTTAGTGAGAAGTGATGGTTTCATCAGATTTAGAAGATTTTATTTCTGAGACATCAATAAATTGTTCACATACCTCTTTTTTTTGGACTAGCCAATGCGATGCGAATGCTTGTAATGTAAATGAGGCATCATATTTTTCATCTAGTCAGAAGTTTGATCATAATGCAAGCAATTTTATTCAGCATGTTCCTCAGAAAAGTTCTAAATTAGAGGACTTTGAAGGCACCCATGCTAAAGAGGAGGAATATGATGGTGATCAATCTGTTAAGCAGCTTAATAATATTGAAAATAATTAAAATGTAGGTCTAATTGAAGACTTTGATCACAATTTAAATGAATGGGGTGATAATTTTCGTGCAAATGAGGATTTCCAAGGTATTGATGAAGATTTTCCTCCAAGTGATAAATTCCCAAGGCACTAATGAGGATGATGAAGAATTTGTTGGACATATTTTCATTGATGTGTTGTCATTGATGTCAAGAGTCGATGTCATTATGATGTGATTATGAGTTTTTATGAAAAAAATGCAAAGGAATCTACCTAAAGTTCAAGGGAGGAAGCATATAAGATTTCACGAGATCAACACAATGAAGAAACACTATCGAGATCAAATTCCCAATAGATCAATGATCTCGATTAGTTAAAATACAACTACAAAACCAAAAAGATCATAAGGGAAAGCACATTGCAGAAATGTGATCCAGATTGAAATCCCCACAATAAAACTAAAAAATAATCAAGGGAGAATCTTGTCCACTGATGTAGATTTCAAGACAAACTAGGACCATTAGATGAATTCAACTTGCTCGAGCTTTAATCAGGGAATCTCACTCCGAGAGAATTGAGAATTGGGAACGAATAATCCAAAGTCTCGAATTCCGAAATGAATATAGACCATTAGTCTAGAACTAATCACAGTCGTTGGATCAAGGATTCATGAGATCCCTAAATAGTTGAAATATCGACAACCATTGGATAGTATTAAGATTTTCGTGTCAAATATGGATCATTATATGAAGTCAACTTTCTCGAGGTTTATTCAGGGAATATCACTTTGGGATAATTGAGAATTTGGAACTATTAACCCAAAGTCATGAAAGCCCAAATGAATCTAGACCATTGATCTAGAACTATTCAAAATCGTTGGATCAAGGATTCACGAGATCCCTAATAGTCAAAATACCAAAAATCATTGGATCGTTTTAATCTTTTCATGTCAAATATGGATCATTATATAAAGTCAATTTGCTCAAGGTTTATTGGGGGAATCTCACTTCGGGAGAATTGAGAATTGGGAATGAATAAACGAAAGACCCAAAGGCTGAAATAAATATGGACAATTGATCTAGGAGTTGATCACAGTCGTTGGATCAAGGATTCATATGAACCTACGACTAGGAGGAAGACATGAGCCACATTAGGAGATCTACGTCAGCAATACCATGTCAGCAAGGACACGTGGCACAACCAGATGGTGACTAGTTTCAAGGTCTAGTTGGAACTTTAGGTTACGTAAGTCACTAATATAGGTGACATGTGGAAGCCATTCATCCAGTGCTAAGCTAGTAGTGACGTCAACAAGTTATGTCACTCCGAGAGTTTTTCCTTTGAGGTAAATCAACAACTACCCAAAGCTGAAATAAATATGGATCGTTGATCACAGTCATTGGATCAAGGATTCATATGAACCTATGACCAGGAGGAAGACATGTGCCACATCAGGAGATCTACGTCAACAATACCATGTCATCAAGGACACGTGGCACAATCAGATGGTGACTAGTGTCAAGGTATAGTTGGAACTTTAGGTTACTTAAGTCACTAATATAGGTGACATGTGGTAGCCACTCATCCAGTGCCAAGACAGTAGTGATGTCAACAAGTTACGTCACTCCGAGAGTTTTTCCTTCGGGGTAGATCAACAACTACCTGAAGCACTGAAGGTCGAAGTCAATGATAATCGTTGATCTAAGATCCTCTAAATTCTCACATGAGCATTAGATCAAAATGTAAGTGGAAAGATGACGTAAGCACTCCCATGTTGACCACTTCGACACTGATTAACTCTGGTGGAAATTGGAAAAGAAATTACCCAAACCTCTGAACCCCTGAAGTCCCGAAGTAAATAGTGGTCGTCCATCTCAACCTTTGATTAAGTCATAGCCATTGGATTAAGCAGTGGAAGGATAAAGTAAGCATAAATCACTAAGTAATGCTAATCGTTGATCTAATTCGGGAGCATTCTTGACCATTGATCAAGTACGGTGGAAGGATAGAGTAAACGTAAATCACGAAGTAACACTAATCGTTGATCTAATTTGGGATAATTCTCAATCTTTGATCAAGTACAGTGGAAGGATAGAGTAAATCATAAATCACGAAGTAACGCTAAACGTTGATCTACTTCGAGAGTGTTCTCAACTATTGATCAAGCACAGTGGAAGGATAACATAAGCGAAGGTGTTAACTGACAGCAAGTGGTCACCACTGCTCTATGACTTATTCGGTAGGTTATCATTCTGGTGGAATTGAACTACTCAGATTTCTTGTAACTCGGAGTACCGAAGCTCCGAAATAACATCTGGATTGTTGAAGTTTATGGACACACGTCAACTCAAGATTAACACTCTGGAATATATCACTTTAGATATAACAAGATTGGTTGAAATAAGAGGCATCACTTAAATTAATAATCCTATGGTTCTGCGCATATGGTCATATGAAAAACATGGTTTGAAGGAAGCGCCTCCGTAGAACTCAATTTCTACAACATTTGCAATAACAAGTTTTTAGCCAGAACAAAATAAAATGCAAAATAAGGGATTTGAAGTCTTTAAATCATAATAATAATAGAAATTATTATTATTAATTCAAATGAAGAGGTGTGATGGTTCAAACAAAGGGACATAATGCTTCAAACTCGTACCTTTTATGAGACTATATAAACAAATAAGTAGGGTGAACAAAACATGTAGTTGAATTTGTTGAAGTATATATATTTATATATAATGGATTGACTTAAGGTTCATTCTATCAGGTTGGTTCATGTTTACAATCTGGGTCTTGTATGAGGATTGGATTCCTCACATCTCAGTTGGATCTAAGATCAACAAGCTAGGACTTGTTATGAGGGTTGGATTCCTCATTTCTCAGTTGGATATGAGAACTACAAGATGGGTCTTGTAATAGAGAGTTAGGTCTCTCATAATTGTTTGAAGTTGAATATACTCAAAGATTGATCTTTTGTATTCATTCAAGTTAAATAAATAAATAAAATATTTATTCTTTTGTACATTGGTTGAGAAAATGAAATAAATATATGTTGTTCAATTAATTTATGAAAAGTGGAAAATTGTCCAAAGTTTTGTGACACTAATTCACCCCCCCTCTCAGTGTCAAGTGTACATTTCAACAATTGGTATCAGAGTAGGTGCCTTATGCTTAGTTTACACACTGGAAGGTAGATTCTGAAGAAATGGGTTTACAAATTGCTATCTCCACAAATGAAGAACAAATTATTCTTCATGGAGGAAAAATATGAAAAGATATTTGAAGTCAAGAGGATCTGGAGTTTGGGATTCGGTAGTAAGTAAGCCCTGTAACTTAACTACTTCAAAGAGAAAAAACAAAACTTCAAAGGAAGCAAGGAGAAACAATGCATTAGCCTTAAAAGCAATCCAGGATGGATTGTCATACCAAGTCAAAGAAAAGATGAGGCACTACAAATCTGCCAAAGAATTATAGCTCCAGCTAGAAAATTGTTAGCAGAATGAAGCACAAGAAGAAGATAAATCATATCAACGTAAGGAAAGAGACTCAGATAAAGAAGATTCAATTCAGAATAAAGGACAAAACTCATAAGAAGATAATTCTTATCAAGATAAGGAGCAAGATAAAGAAAAAGAAAATTGAAATCAGATTGAAGAACATAATACAGAGAAATACATTTATAATTAGAATAAAATGAAGTATTTAATTAAATCATCTATCATAAATGAAGAAGACAACCTCATCAAATAATTGAGGCATACCTCAATAATCACTAAAGAAAAATTACATAATATTAAGACTGATGTTATAATTGCAATAGAAGAGTTTTGTATGGAACAAGGAAATGGTATACATATTAAAGTTCATATGGAGGCTATTTACAATATTGAGTATACAACTATGTGCACTCTAGAATAGTTGGAGAAACTTCAACGGGAAGATATGTTGCTACTTTCAACAGTTAGATCAATCTAGCCATGAAGAGTTTGAACAAAGAGTTCAACTAGAGGACAAAGAAAAACAGATCAGAAGATTGAAGTTGATCATATGATAAAGGAAATAGAAGAATTGAAAAAACATGATAAAAAAAGAAAAGAAGTACTAAAAGAAACAAAAGAATTAGTTAATAGTCTAAAGTCTCATCTTGAGGAAACTAAAGAAAGTGAAGAAGACCTAAAGATCCAGTTAACTAGGAAAGAAAATTCTTACCACATGTTGGAATTGGAAATCATCAACTTCAAAAAGATAAATGAAAGTACTAATTCATATCTAATAACTCAAATTGAAGAAGCTAATAAAAATGAAGAAGCCTAGAAGATCCAATTAACTGAAAAGGAAGAATCGTGTCAAATGTTGGAATTGGAAGCCATCAACCTCAAAAGGATTCAACTAGAAAACAAGGAAGAAATCAAAAGATTGAAAGACAAAAAAAATTATTTAACAAAATATATGGAAGAGTTGAAGACATATGACAAAACTAATAAATGAAAAGAAGTCTTGGATGAGACAGAAGAAATAATCATTAATCTAAAAAATCAACTTGAACATGTTAAGGAAATGGAAGAAGTCTTGAATATTCAGTTGACTAAAAAGGAAGAGACATGTCACATGTTGAAACCAGAAACAATCAATCTCAAAAATATGATTGATAAGACAAATAAAACTATCAATTTACATAATAGCTCAGCTATCCTAGATAAGATTTGGAATAGTCAAAGATTGGTTGATGAAAAAATTGGTCTTGGATACAATAAAAATGAAGACAATGACAAGTGGAGCACCATTTATAAACATGATAAAGGATCATCCTTCTTAAAAAGAAAGGTGCAATTACAAAGCAATTACAAGTCATGATCTTTGTTAAGGAAGGAAGTTATATAAGTAACAAGGAAGAAGAAAATCAAAATACAGATCTCTCAAGCCAAAATAGATTCAAGAATGGAAACACCTTCAATGGCTATTTTTTTTCTTGTCATAACTTTGGCCATAAAGCAATGGACTGCAAGAAACTAGAGAAAGGATATACGGGAAAATCTAAAAACTCAATTATATGTTGGAGATGCAATTTTTGGGGGCACACAAAAAACATTTTTCATACAATGAGATGTTACAAATATGATAGGTTTGGACACAAATCCAAAAGTTGCAGGAGTTCAAAAGGTCAATCCTTAAATAGGTCATTTAAGTCGGGGAGAAAACCTAATAAAATTTGGAAGAATAAAGGAGATGACAAATCTCCAAAAACACAATTAGAAAGAGAAGATCCAAAAAGTAGAATATCTCATAGAGAGATATGGAGAAGAAAATCTGAAGGGGAAAGCAAGAAAGATGATATTACACCTGAAAGTGAATAAACTAACAATAAGAAAATGATGGGTGAAGGTCCTAATAAGGAATGCGAAATTCAATATGAAATAGATCAGGCTCAAGAAAAGGAAGTCCCTATAGAAAAAGATGACACAATCATGATGATGTCATAATCCTTTAGCCAAATAAAGAAAAATCATTGATAGGGAGAGTTGTAGAATACAAGAAGGAGAAAATAGACAAAGGAGAGCATTGCCTTAGGGGGAGTATAACCTCAGAAGGAACAAGAAAAGATTATTTTTTCCATTTTTGTAAAAACGGGGGAGAAGAGAAAAAGAGTAGAGAAGTTCAAAGGGTATCATTCAACAAAGATCAATTGATAACAAAATTGGTATTAAATCAATTGGTATCAATCCTCAATTGATATTCCTCTGAAATATCAAAGGAGAATAAGAAGCAGATCAAAAAGATTAGTAAGATTCATATTGTTGTTCTATTTGACAAAGGAAACTCAGTAAAAACTCAGGGGGAGTATTTTGGTTATCAAATAAGAAAGTAATCAGATTAAGGTTTGAAAGACTTGATCACTACAAATGGGTATCACTACAAGTTGGTATCAAGAAGACTACTTATTTGAAAACAAATATCCCAATGGATTGAGATAAGTAGCTAGTAAATAGACAGGGAGAGAGACATTGTCAGGAAGAGCTACCCCTTTAGAAACAAAGGGGGAGAGAAGTCAGAGGCAGAGAGAGTAGATTGACAGGGGGAGTCATTCAGTTATGGTAGGTAGAGAATGATTGCAGGGGGAGTTACCCAAGTTCATATTTTGGTCAGCAACATACATACAGACATAGATTAATCATAGGGGGAGCAACCATTTTCCATTGATTTCAAAGGGGGAGAGTAACTTCATAGGAGAGAAGCATCATCACAGGGGTAGTTTGTGTATGAAGTTGAAGTGTTTCCCTCAACAAAAAAGGAGGATATTGTTGGAAATATTTTCATTGATGTCAAAAACCGATTTCATTCTGATGTGATGATGAGTTGTTATGAACAACATGCAGGGGAATCTGCCTAAATCTTAGGAGAGGTAGCGTATAATATTTCACAAGATCAACGAAATAAAAAAACAATATTGGCATCGAATTCACAACAGATCAATTATCTCAATCAGTTAGAATCCAAGTACAAAACAAAAAAGATCAGAAGGGAAAGTGCATTGCAGAAACATGATCGGGATTGAAATCCCCACAGTAAAACTACAAAATAATTGAGGGAGAATCCTATCCACTAATGTAGATTTTAGGACAAACTAGGACCATTAGATGAAGTCAACTTGCTTGAGGTTTAATTAGGGAATATCACTCCAGGAGAATTGAGAATTGGAAACAAATAAACCAAAGCCTCGAAGGCCGAAATGAATCTAGACCATTGATCTAGAACTAACCACAGTCATTGGATCAAGGATTCATGAGATCCCTAAATAGTCTAAATCCCAACAACTGTTGGATCATGTTAATATTTTTGCGTCAAAGATGGATCATTATATGAAGTCAACTTTCTCAAGGTTTATTTGGAGAATCTCACTTCAGAAGAATTGAGAATTGGGAATGAATAACCCAAAGTTCTGAAATCTGAAATGATTCTAGACCATTGATCTAGAACTAATCACAGTCGTTGGATCAAGGATTCATGAGATCCCTAATAGCCAAAATCCTGACAATTATTGGATCGTGTTAATATTTTTGCGACAAAGATGGATCATTAGATGAAGTCAAGTTGCTCGAGGTCTATTTGGGGAATATCTCTTTGGGAGAATTGAAAATTGGGAATGAATAAACCAAAGACATGAGGGCTGAAATAAATCTACACCGTTGATATAAGAGTTGATCACAATCATTGGATCAAAGATTCATGTGAACCTACGACCAGGAAGAGGACATGTGCCACATCAGGAGATCTACATCAACAAGACCATGTCAGCAAGGACACGAGGTACAATTATATGGTGACAAGTGTTAAGGTCCGGTTGGTGCTTTAGGTTACATAAGTCACAAATCTAGGTGACACCTGGATGCCACTCAGCATGTGCCAAATCAACAGTGACATCAGCAGGTTAAGCCACTCAAGAATTTTTTCCTTCGGGGGAAATCAACAACTACCCGAGGCGAAGGCCGAAGTCAATGATAACCGTTGATATAAGATCCTTCAGATTCTTACATGACCGTTAGATCAAAAGGTAAGTGGAAATATGACGTAAGCACTCCCATTTTGACCACTTCAGCGCTGACCAACTCCGGTGGAAATTGGAACAACAATTACCCAGACCTCTAAACCCCTAAAGTCCCGAAGTCTCAAAGTAAATAGTGTTCTTCCATATCAACCTTTTATTAATTCATAGCCATTGGATTAAGCATTGGAAGTATAGAGTATACGTAAATAATGACATAACGCTAATCGTTGATCTAATTCAGGAGCATTCTAGACCATCGATCAAGTACAGTGGAAAGATAGAGTAAACGTAAATCACGAAGTAACGCTAATCGTTGATCTAATTTAGGATAATTATCAATCATTGATCAATTATAGTGGAAGGATAGAGTAAATCGTCAATCACGAAGTAACGCTAACTATTGATCTACTTTAGGAGTGTTCTCAACCATTGATCAAGCATAGTGGAAGGATAGCGTAAGTTTAGGTGTTAACCGACAGCAAGCGGTCACCACCGCTTTATGACTTATTCGGTAGGTTATCATTCCGGAGGAATTGAACTACTCAGAGTTCTAGTAACCTGGAGTATCGAAGCTCTGAAATAACATCTGGACCATTGAAGTTTATGGATACACGCCAACTCAAGATTAACACTCTGAAAGATATCACTTCTGAGATAACAAGATTGGGTGAAAGAAGAGGCAACACTTAAATTAATAATCATGTGGTTCTGTGCATATGGTCATATGAAAAAAAGGGCTTTAAGGAAGAGCCCCCATAGAACTCAATTTTTGCAACATTTGCAGTAACAGGTTTTTAGCTAGAACAAAATAAAATGAAAACAAGGGATTTGAAGTCTTTAAACCATAATAATAATAATAATAATAATAATAGAAATTATTATTAATAATTTAAATGAAGAGGTGTGTTGGTTCAAACAAAGGGACATAATGCTTCAAACTCATACATGTTAGGAGACTATGTAAACAAAGAAGTAGGGTGAACAAAATATGTAGTTGAATTTGTTGAAGTATATATATTTATATATAATGGATTGAATGAAGGTTCATTCTATCAGGTTGGTGCCTGTTTACAAGTTGGGTCTTGTATGAGGATTGGATTCCTCACATCTCAGTTGGATCTAAGATAAACAAGTTGGGACTTGTTATGAGGGTTGGCTTCCTCATTTCTTAGTTGGATCTAAGATAAACAAGTTGGGACTTGTTATGAGGGTTGGATTCCTCATTTCTCATTTGGATCTAAGAACTACAAGTTGAGTCTTGTAACAGAGAGATGGGTCTCTCATAATTGTTTGAAGTTGAAGATATTAAAAGATTGATCTTATGTATTCATTCAAGTTAAATAAATAAATAAAATATTTATTCTTTCATATATTGGTTGAGAAAATGAAATAAATATATGTTGTTCAATTAATTTGTGAAGAGTGGAAAATTGTCCAAAGTTTTGTGACACTGATTCACCTCCCCCTCTCAATGTCAAGTGTACATTTCAACAAAATTTCCCTCATGTGGGAATTTTAAAAGTGGTGAAAATGATTATTGTTATAGCAAGATTTTCCTCACCCCATGCAACTTGCTCAGAAGGATTTTTCCATTTCCCTATGTAGAGTTGAAATTCCCAGAGCTAAAAAATATATTTTCCACATATACAGGCCCTAACAGTTATACAACATGCATATACACAGGTTGCACCATTACAGATCATGTACATCGGGTTTTGTTCCAAAAATTAAAAATGGTGTCGGTTTTCCATGTCACATCAAGAGATCCATGATCATTGGCCTTCCATATACCGGAAACGTTCTGACTCATCCCTTCAGTTCCATTTGAAGGCTATAAATGGGCCATATTCAAACTGTGAGGAGGAGAAGAATTCAAATTTGAGAGAAAATTTACTCTGGAGAAATTGTCCACTTCATATTGAGTCGGCATCCCTTTGTCCTTTTAAGTATGAACACATTGTTCATCCCCCAAGCTCTTCCCTATTTGATAGAGAACCTCATTGTCTCTATTATATCAGCTTTCCTTTGGTGGAGGATTGAAGTGGTGGAGGCCCAGCTGGAAGGGACTTGGTTTCTCGGTTCCGAACGTGCCGACATAGAAGTTTGTCATTCATACACTTTTGTTGAATACATTTTAATAGAAATACTATTTTGTCATCCAATCAATGTCTTGCAAATATTTGAATTGTTATTCCATGGGCATATTTGTTATGAATATTGATGGATTATGCTATTATATGTGCTAACTATATATATTATCACCATATGCTTTTGTATATTGGTTGTTGAGGACAAGTTACAGGTGTATAGCTTAGAGTCAAGTGCTCAATGGTGGACTTCATCGAATGTATGGACAAGGTAGGTTCTTTATCTTGTCTTGTTATCATGTTTGTTTATATAGAATACTTGATATTAGAGTTAATTTCTACAGTCATTTCCATCTGTTGTGGTTTACCCCTGTTGTTGGGGAATAATACCCTATGGACTAACAAGCTAGGGATAAACTTGCATGCAGATCATGACCCTTAAGAAACCACTTTTAACCTACCACCCCAAACCTAAAACCCTTTTTCACATGCAAACTTGGAAAGAACCTACTAACCTTTTTACTAATGTTTGGTGTAGATCCTTCGTTGCGCTTTTTGTCTGCTTGCTTGCACTGCTCCTTCCAAAGACAATCCTGCAATCAAGACAAAACACTACGCATGCATGTTATTTTTCTACTTGAGGGTTAGAGATTAAGCATCAATCGAATAAAACATATATAAGTCATGCATTGGGACGGGAAAAGTATTATTTATTAATCTCAAAATGAATCAACTTACAATAATAATAGAGATCGGCCACCGCTCCTTGATCCTGATCCTGGGCTCCTCCTCTTCTTTTTCCTCCAACTGCTTTGCTTGAATTCTCCTTAAGCTTGAGGAAAGGCTAAAGGGTTGGGAAAAAATGGATTTGGCAATTGGGCAGAGTTTCTTTGCTATGATTTTCCTCCTCCAAATAGTACCCCTACCCCTTCTTTTATAGGCTAGAATGAGCTAGGGTTTTGAACGAACTCTCGGCCATGCATGGCTGGGAGTTTCAGTTAACTGACCCATAGATTTTCATCTCGTCAGCAACTTTCCTATTTTTGTGCTTTGTTAGGTAAACACAGGTTGTAGTAGGCCAACCAGTGTTCCAACACATGCAGTAGTAGGCCTTCCAGCGTTCCAACGCGTGCAGTAGAGGGTTAGGGTGCGTGCCACTTGTTTTAAGAGGGTTTTCCAGAGTTTATTTAGCATGGCTTTGGCAAGGAAGAGATAAGAGTTGGCTTGATGCCAGGTAAGCATGTGTGGTGCAATTTAGGGTTATAATAGATGCCCCCTAATGTGTGAGGTCAGAAGAGCATCTGATGGCCAAAATACATTACCAATTATTTACCAATATGTACTGATATGCTGAATGAGTGAGCTCAGGAATCAGGAATCAGGAGGTGTCGTCTGCAAAAAATATCAAATGTCTCACAGAGGCAGGCATACCCATGCTCGAGATAAAATAGAACCATGGCTACCAATCAAATACATTGTATATCCATGTCAAACAACTATGAAGAGTAGCCGCAAACAATACACAGCGGAGCTACATCTCGAAATCAGAAAGATATACATATAAAGTATCCATCTCCCAGAAGCGGATTTGGCCTGATGGATGTACTTCAGAGCTCGAGCAACAACTTCAAAATCTTCTAAAACTCGGGTAGGAGTGTAATATGAGTGTACGAATGCACTACCCAGAGGTCTTCGACGGCTCGTTGGTTATGGACTTGATAATTTTGATGATCGGACTGAAGGCTTCAGTGATTTCGAATAAAGACTTGATTGGATGTTCAGGATGTCTGGGTATGCGGACAAGAGATATATTGCAGAGGGGCCAACTCAAGTTTAGTGACAAACTTCCCTTGGATAATAGAACGACAAGTGATAAGACTCAGGAAACATATCTATTAATCATAATTCTACGAAGCAGAAGGCAACGCAAACTCTCCATATGTTTGGAAGAGTAACCAAACGGTGGAGGACACAACTCTATATAACAAGAAAAGATTTCTAAGGTCATACTACATCCCATAGTCTGATGAATCAAATGGAAAGATGTGCTTTATCCAAGGGCGACTCATGATGCTGCCAATAAAGAAAATACTTTTCCCATCCTCTTTTTGGGGTATATTTGATTTTTTTTTGTTCTTTTTATGATTTTGAAAAAATAATAAAGGAATATTACGTTACAACGGAGGAACGAGCACAACAAACATACAAGCTCAAGGCACAAGGACAAGACTGATGTTCTAGGGAAATGATACTCGGGAAAAAATCCTCTAGTGGCCAAAGGTGTTAAGACGCAAAGGCAAACTGTTACTAGGATGATGGGTAAAGGATGAAAATGCAGTTGATAGAACACACAATGGTAACGTCCTTCGATGTAAGTTTAACGAGACCAAAGAATGGAAGCTCGGTGGTTTTTCATATTTAGAGAGTCTGAAAAAGCATAAAAGAAAACTCCATTGGGGTACCTTTTTCGACAATAGTCTAATCAGTTCGAAAAAGGGGTAAACTAGCACCGATTAGACGTCAATTCAAAACCATTTTAACAAGTGTGACAAGGACAAGATCACTCGGTTATTTTTTCAATTTTAAGTAGTCTGAAAAAAGATTAACTATGGACTTCGTCAGGAATGTTCTTCTGGACCATTTTAACGAGTGTGAAAGAATAAGGTCACTCGACAATCTTTTCAATTTTAGGGAGTCTGGAAAGAGCTTAACTATGGACTCCGAGGGGGTTTCTTTTTCATAAATTTAGTCCCTCAAACCCGAAAAAGGAATAAAATCTTACCGGAGGATACTCTTCTAAAGAATTGGAATTCATTAGAGTATACCTTTGTTCGTACAGTTGACCATCTAGACTGAAAAAGGGGTAAACTACCGCCGGAAAGACGTGACTTCAAATTCCAGTTTAACGAGCGTGAAAGATCACAAGATCACTTGGCAATCTTTTCATGTTTAGAGAGTCTAAAAAGGGCTTAAAAGGAGACCCATTATGTTTTGGGAGTCTAGAGGGTAAGACAAAGAGTGGAAAAATACCCATGCAAATGAGGCTCAAACTCATATTCAGGAAATACTATACGGACTCCCGAGCCTACAGTGTTGTTAGAAACGGCATGGACACCATAATGCAACCAGGACCTACCTAGGGCATCCATGTTTCGGTAAGCTCTACCACCAAGTTGTGACACTTATAGAGAAGATATGATGGTTCCATACCACAACCGGATGGGATCGATCCTATATCATAAGAACCAAAGGAAACGAGATGCAACAGTTGGAATGAAATCCTACCCTATATGCTCAAGTTGATTTTTGAAACAAAAAATTTTATGGACCGTCAATATATTTTTTTTTATTTTTTGAAACTCAATAAAAATTGTCCCAATACTTGATCAAATCCCTCCCATATAACTCCTGGACCACTCAAAATGGTTTTTGGTATAAAGAAACTGATAAAGGGGCCCAAAAAAGTGACAAAAAGAGGCCAAAAAGTCTATAAATAGAAGCTGTCAGCGCATTATCACCATTGCTGATTTGGAAATTGACTCTGGAGCCAAAATACCCCATTTGCCAAAGATCGTGATTCCAGGAGCTACAGTGGACGAAACGGACTTCTGCTTGGACCAAGTAAGTACAAACTCCCTTATCTTGCAATTCAATACTTCATTTATTACATTTAAGTGTGTTTTGGGGATGGTCGTCGACCTCAAAGTGGTCGGACCTATGCAAACGTGGGTTGTCTAGGGACAGCCCGCGGGTGGGTACCCTCTACAGGTCGCGGGTACCCCCCGTGTGATGAAAAAATTGGTTTAGATAAGTACTGATCCCCCCTTTTTTCTTTTTTGTTTTGGCAGGATGTATGTTCAGTGGAGGGAGAGGGAGCACGAGGCCGCCAATGAGTTAGTGGTCGCAAATCCGAACGTTATGGCCGTGTTAACGCAATGTGGTTTAGTAAAATTCTTTTTGTGTCCATTTATGCGCGTGCAACCAAGGCTACTAAATGCCTTGGTTGACTATTGGCACCCTGATGCAGAGGCCTTCATGATAGAGGGGCAATCCTTGGTGCCCACCACCAAGGATATCTACTTTTTGATGGGCCTCTCGAGGAGAGGGGAACCCGTCAACTTTCATACTTTTCCTACGGGGCCGAGCAAAGTCTCGGATTTGATAGAGGAGTATTGTGAGGCTGGGATCGATCAAAGAACTTCTTCAGTACCCGTTAGTAGGATCACCAGCCTCACCCTGCAGACTATTTTATCGCTCATTAGGCAGATTACCATCTCCACAGCCGTGCATCAGGCTTCGCGCGCACAGATGAACTGTGCAATCCAGTGCATGAATGCACAAATTTTTGATTGGAGTACCACACTACTAGCAAGCATGACATGTCAGTTGACAGCTTGCAAACATCGGACACACAGGAACTTCGGGTTTGGGACCATCCTGTGTTCATTTTTCTTCGAGAGAGTTCCATGTTTTAGTCCTTGGCTGACAGTACGAGGACATCTGGCTACTTTCCCCACAGTATGCAGATGGGCAACATTGCTGCCACGACAGGGTGGTGGAAGGACCACAGAGGCCTTCAATGACAAATTTTTTGCTTGGTTGTCGCGACAGATCCCAGCTATTGAGGACTACCCATACACACGGATTGACTTCTCCAGAGATCCAGCGATACCAGTGCCTCCTGGTGAGGAGCGAGGGGATATGGGTAAGTCTCCACCTATACAGTTTTTTTTTTTTGTTTGCATATGTAATTTTTATGTCTTTTTTGATATATATATCATGTTTTTGTATACTAGAGGTTTTGATGGGTGAATGTTTGTTGCATGCAGATGTGGGGCCCGTGCAACCTATTGACTATGCATGGAACAAGCGTCGCCCATGGCCAGAAGCCATAGCTGCCGCCGCTAGAGGAGCAGTAGTAGCCGGGAACCTCCCGACAGGAGAGGCTAAGAGAGTCCTGAGGCGGATTGAGCGAAACTTTACTGTGCTCACTCGCACAGTTCCCATGGCAGAGATAGAGGACCTGCCGCCCTCCATGCAGACTCATGTTGTGGGGGAACCTCAGACATGGGTCCGATTGTTTAGGCGTTTATCCTAGGCTGTACATGATTATAACAGGGCCCACAGGCCCTAAGCAGACTTTTAAACTTTTTATGTGCCACGAGCACCTTGTTGTATATATTTTTTGAGGGAATAAGCCCAGTGACTTGTGATTGTTCCCACTTTTTGAGGCGCTTGCATCCATCTATGTACTCTGAGGATTTTATGATGTTTATATATGATTTTTTATTTCTTTTGTGTCTTATGGATTATGTGTGCAAAAATGTATTTACATGTTTATGTTCATGATCATTTTATATGCGAGCAAGATGCCAATCTAAAATGTGATTAGCTAGAGTATCTATGATTTGATTTAGACTCCTAGGAACATGAAAATATGTAATATAATCAAAGTTGTGTTCCAAGAGACGTACCCTAAGGAATCGTCGGTGTAAATTTGGGTCGTGCACCCGGTATATTCTGTTTAGTTGCGACACAACCAGTTGAGCGTCTAGATAGACCCGGAGACGAGAGATACCCAATGACAAAGTGTCACGAAGCAACTCAATAACTGCACTATACTCAGCAACATTGTTTGTGGTGTCACCTAAGCATATACCTCCGGAAGATAACAACTGACCCTGTGGTGTAAAGATTACCCAAGCTGCGGAGGTAAGCCTTCGCGTGTGTCGACTAGCCCCRTCCACATACCCAACAAACACCTCAGACTCAGTTGACATCTGCCATATCGATGAAAGATAACATCAATGACACGTCCATAACACGTTTTAAAAGAAATGTAAAAGTAATAGTACAAAGACTATACATATGTTACAAAATGTTACCCACAGTGATCGTTCTATGAGTAATACTTCTTGAGGTAGAGCCCATTTCTAGGCTCCACCAAAGCATTCCCTTCAAAATCGACCAAACGATAAGCGCCCTTTTTTAAAACCTCCTTAACAATGAAGGGTCCGAATCACATGGGTTTAAACTTTCCTGCCCCCAAGGGGTCCTTATCTTGGTCATAAACCAGGACAAGGTCGCCCTTAGAGAAAACCCAAGGACGAACGGACCTATCATATTGACACTTGAACTTATGTTGATGAGCCTCGTTGGCCAGGGCCGCATCGCGACGCTGTTCATCAAGCTGCTCAAGGTGTACTAACCGTTCTTCAAGCGGAGAAGTGTCTGGCAATAACTGTACTGCCAATTTCAAAGATGGAATTTGACATTCGATGGGCAAGACTACCTCCAGCCCATAAATGAGTTGGAAAGGTGAGAAACCAGTTGCAGTCTTAACTGAGGTTCGATAAGCCCATAATGTTGAGTATAACATCAAATGCCAATTTGACTTGGCTGAGTTGATAGTTCGCTGTAGAATCGTCTTAAGAGTTTTGTTTACATCTTCCACCTGCCCATTGGCTTGGGGGTAGTAAGGGGATGAATGTTCTTGTCGTAACCCAAGATTTGATGTTAACTCAGACATCATTTGGTTCTGAAAGTGACTGCCATGGTCAGTTACAATCTCTCTCGGGACGTCGAACTGTGCTATAATCTGGTTAAATAAGAAGAGAGTTGCAGTCTCTCCATCATCTTTGAACATCGACATAACTTCGACCCACTTAGTGAAGTAGTCGACAGCTACAATGATATAGCGGTGCCCCCTTGCTGATGGGGGGTTGCATGTAGTGTAATCAATCCCCCACTTAGTGAAGGGACCGACTATGATGACAGGAAACATGGGAGCTAGATGTGCCCTCATCTTCCGTGAGAAGATTTGGCACGGATGGCACTTCTTGACCGACTCAATACAATCTTTCATAAGTGTGGGCCAGAAGTAACCTGCTCATAAAATCTTTTGGGTTGTTGCCAACCTGGATAAGTGACCACCACAAGCTCCTGTATGACAATCATTAAGCACTATGATGGCCTCCTCATGAGTGAGACATCGATGCAAGATGCAGTCTACACCTCTCCGATACAATGTATCATTGAGTATGAGATAGTTCTTGGCCTGATGGTGTATCCACCGATGCTCATCACGAGAAGCAGAGGTGGGGCACTTCAAAGTCTGGAGATAGATCAGTATATCTCGGTACCAGGGGTCTGAAGATTCAATCAAAAACATATCCCCCCGAATAGGCGATTCCTCAGGCACAAGGTCACCTGACTCAACCGGAAGCTCCGAGATAAGTTCTGCAAAGACCAATGACTTTTTGGACTTGGAGGAAACGAAGTCTAAGTCAAATTCTTGGAGGATTACCATCCATATACTGATTTTTCCATCGATAACTTGTCGCATCAACATGTACTAGAATGGATTAACGACGGAAACGACGGTGGTCTTGCGAAACAGAACATAGTGATGGAACTGTTGAACAGCATGGACTGCTGCCAACGCAAGTTTTTTGAGATGGGAATAATTAAGTTTCAGTCCTATGAGGCCTTGGCTTAGGTAATAGATCACGTATTCGGAAAATGAATCATCCTCCTGAACTAAAACCATGCCTATGGTTGACTCTGTGGTAGCCAGATATAATAAGAAGTCTTTGTTATAATTAGGTGGTCATAGTAGAGGTGCGGTAGTGAGGGCATGTTTCAATGCATCGAAAGAGCGTTGAGCTGCTTCATCCCAGAAAAAGGGAACATCTTTCTTCAGTAAACGCATAAATCCCTTGGTGATTTCGGCATAGTTGGCGATGAAGCGTCGTAAGAAGTTTTCCTTGCCTTGAAGACTTTGAAGTTGTAAGATTGTGCGTGGGGGGGGGCAACTGGACTATTGCCTCCACCTTAAGAGGATCGACCATGATCCCTGTTGTTGAAATGATAAAACCTAACAGACATCCTAATGTGACGCAAAAGTTGCACTTGTTGGGATTCAAGAGAATCCTGAAGTAGCGACAGCGTTCGAAGATTAATCTGAGGTGTGTAGGATGATCCTTTCACTTGCGAGAGCATGATGCTAGATCATCTAGATAGGCCTCGACTATATGCTTGATGTCATGAAACACAAAAGACATGGCCCGCTGGAAAGTGGCTCCAGCGTTCTTAAGGCCAAAATGCATCTTACGATAGGCAAATGTACCCCACGGACAAATGAATGTCGTTTTGTGTTGGTCCTCAGGTTTGATTTAGATTTGATTATATCCTGAAAAACCATCCATGAATGAAAAGGCTTCACAACCGGCACATTCATCAATGATCTGGTCGATAAACGGGGTTGGATAATTATCTTTTGGACATGCCTTGTTCAAATCACGGAAATAAGTACATACACAAATCGTGCCTTGTTTTTTATCGACCGGCACGGGGTTTGACACCCATTGAGTCAAATGAATAGGGTAAATGAACCCTGCCTTGAGCAATTTCTCAACCTCAGCCTTAATGGCTACTGCTTTCCTAGGATTGACTGGACGAATTTTCTGTCAAACAGGCTTAGCATCAGGATACGTTGTGATTTCATGTTCAACTATTTTTGGATCGATGCTTGGCATTTCCTCATAAGACCAGGAAAAAACGTCGCGGAATTCTTTGAAAAGATCCGTGTAAATCTGAATCTCTTCGGGGGAGAAATCTGCTCCGACGAAGACATTCTCCACAATGCCATGGTTTTGGGAGATGTTGATAGGTATAGTGGCAACGATAGTCGCCATATTTCCCTCAGCATAAATTTCCTATGTAGCTAAGAGGTTAATGGGACATGGCTGATCTCCCGTCATGGTGATAGTGAATTCTCTTGCCTTGATTCGGCTTAAATCTGGGAGGAAATATGATCTGTGATGAAGATCTTCCCAAGGTTTTTTCAGACTAGTCATTGCTTCGATTACTGCTTCATCCGAAGGCAAGACTAAATCTAACGAATCGATGTTGGCAAGAGAACCCTGAGCCTAGACAGGCTCTAGAGGTGGATCCAACTCTTGTGCAGGAGTTGGATCAGGAGTAGTTGAAGCTTGCTAGACTAAAGAGTACGCAACTTTAGTGGCCGACAAGGGCATGGACATGCCAGAGTGCCCTATCTCATCCATCGTGGCTGATGGGGAAGGAAGAATCCACGGATCCTGAAAGTAAGTCGTGTGAAACGACGAGACGTGAAAAATCTAAGCCTTGTGGTGAGTCGATATAAACTTGACATCGCCATGAGGAGGTGGGTAATCGAAAGTACCCATCAAAGATGGGCACAAACCAACTCCTACGTTAACAACACTGGCTTGAGGATTATCAATCATGGGAACCGTGGATGCCCCCAAGGCTGGGTCAGGTCTAGAGAAGGACAATTGATCAATGGTCACTATCCGACCCTCGTGTGGAAACAACAAGACTCAGAAAACTGTAGCGACCACAGCCTGCATAGCATAAGTCCAATTGCGACCTAAAAAGAGATTGTAGTTGAGGGGGGCATCGACTACCTCTACTTCGATGCACATAGTCTTCCCTCCTAACTGCACAGGGAAAGAAGGAATGATGCCATGTGGTCGGAATGAATGACCATCGAACGCAGTGTGGAGAGTAGGTGAAGGAGACAACTCGAGCTGACCAATGGATTTTCAGCATGCTAATGACATAATGCATGTCGAGGCACCCTCGTCGACCACCGTGCAAAATATATTGCGTGTAAAAATTTTCGTGGGATGAGCCACTACTATCTAAAACGCTACGTGGTAAGGCAGATGAGGTTTTAAGTCAGTTGTATCTAGCATGATGGTACCCGGGTTACAAGTCTCAGTAGAGCCTAAAGCAGTCAACAAGGCTTTCCTCTGAGCAGGGCAACTTTGGAGGACCTCCAAAGCAGACATAGCACAAGGGGTTTGGGATAAATCTTCCACCACAGAGTAATTCTGGGCGGCCCTTGCATTTGGATTGTGAGAAGCTCTCTTAAACGCACCTTTTTGAATGTGTGTCATTGTTTCACCCAACGTCTTCTCGATCTGTAGAGGAAGATATGGGATCTCGGCTTCTTTGCCCTTCTCAGAGGCGCTTGGTTTACTATAGTCATGTGCTCTAGTCATTATTAAAGCATCACCCCTAACCATATATACGTTCGCGGAAGAGGAATTATTTGGAGGAGGGAAGGTTTCCTGGCTGCCTCCTTCGGCACTTGTAGAGGCTTGAGTTAAATTTTGCCCATGTTGAAAGGGATTAGTCAACACGGCTTGTTGTTGTTGTGTGACAAAATTTTGGGCCTCTGCAAGTCGAGGACACAGATGGGTCGGGTGGTCTTCCACACACAAATTGCACAGATACCTCGCCTTTTGTTTTTCCATAGTGCCCTTGCCAGCATTATCAGTGGGTTTTTTATCCCCCTTACCCTTCTTGCATTGTTTTTTCTTCCTTTCAGGCTGTTGGGTGGCCTTTGGGTTAGTCTTCTGCATGGAGTGTACTTCCGACGTTTGGGTAGGAGGAGCAGCCAAAGCAGTAGTCTCGCTGGCTTCTGAGTGTTGGATAGATAATTGTTGCAATTGTTTTGTCAATTGCTCAGCGGTCTTGGTTTGTGCTGAACCAATGATACCATTGGCATGTGGTCCGGCTCTCTATCTAGTTTTATCCAGTATTGATCATGGAGCATCCGACAGGATGTTGTATAATAAACCAGACTGAGAATAGATGAGCTCAAACTGTTGAGCCCTCATGATGGCATCTTCTTAGGAGAAAACCCCAGAAGTTATGACATCTTTGGATAATTGCGGTACTAAATACTTAAGGAACCACTCTAGCAGGAATGTTGGTGGAACTGGTACTTTGATTAGACTCTTTCGGCATCTCCATTCTCGGATATGATCAGAGATATGGTCTGTTGTCGTCTGTTCAAAATTGGCAAGCAGTTTTGTGCCTGCGTCGTATCTCACAGGTAACTGGAAATGGTTAAGGAAAACCATATCCAATTCGCCAAAAGAAGAATATCGTGAGAGATCAAGCTTGATGTACCATTTCGCAACACTCCTGATAAGAGTGCATTGAAACAATCACAACTGGACAGAGTCATCTTTCAGTGAGTTAGATGAACACCAAAGATGGAAAGTAGTCACATGATCACCTGGATCTTCATTAGGATTTGCCTCAAACTTTGGAATGTCCGAAGGCAACTTCATTGGAATAGGAGGCCAACGCGGATCGTGAAAGATAGGATCATTCAACAATCGTGTCAAATCTGGCAAGTGTAACGTCACCAGGAATGGTAGTTTGGGTTGCTGCTAATAGCCTGGGAAAAAGGGTCCTGGAGCTTGACTGGCACTAGGTTGCCAGGAAAAGTTTGGTTGCTGGCCCGGATTCTGGTAGAAACCATGGCCCTGACCAGTGTAAGGATTTTGCATCTGTGGAGACATCATTGGTTGATTCCCCATGAAGGACATAGGATGTTGGGCATTCATCATGTTTGACGGACTTTGGGAAGGATTATCCCATTCCGGTCCTCATGGGAGAGGTATAGAAGTCTGTCCGGGGTTCCATTGACTGTGGAAATAATTACCCCAAAATGACATTCCAGAGGATGGAATGGATCCTTGTTCTGAGTTCCAAGGTCCTAGTATATGTGCCCCCGGTGCAGGAATAATACCCTGCGCCGGAGTAGACTGTCCAAAAATGGGTGTGCCCCCAGATGGGAAATTAGTGGATGTGAAAGTGTTGTTACCAAACGTCCCGTTCCAAACAAATGGTGACAAACCTACCGGCATAGTTTGCACAGGTGTTCCTTGACTCCCGGCTCCAAATGAACTTGTGTGTGCAGGTTGCCCGATGGACTGCTGATGCAGACCACCGAGCGAAGGGGACAAAGGAGAGATATGACCTCTAGCGTAAGGAAAATAATTAAAAGGGACAGGAATGCCCCCAATTTGACCTTGCAGAGGAGCGTTAGAGCTCCCTGCCCCCAAACCTAATTTCTGTAAAGTGGAGTTAGTGAGTATAGGACTTGTACCTGAACTAGGCATACCGTATGAAAACGGAGGGCCTGTCGCACTAGGTGTAAAAGGAGGTGTGTCTGCCGTGATATATGGGGATGGTCCACTGTGCGACGTAGTGGCGGTCGAGACCATGGTGGCCTGGACCGATAGCGGCAAGTTAGGAGATGATTCTCCTATGGTAGCAACGGTGATGGGAATGGACGAATTCCCAGAGGAAGTAACAACGTTTGTTGCCATAGTTGTGTGAGGCACTGACAGGAGTTTGTAAAATTGAATTGTCACAATAACTTGCAGCCAAGTATCAGTGGTTGGGGTTTCAACCATACCAAGATTGGCGGTTGATTCCTTCGGGAGTTGTTCGGGTTCAATGGTTTGTAACCCAGTTGCTTCGAAAGACCCTTGTTGGTCTAACCTTCGCCTCAAAGGTGGCGGGGGTGGCTCCAGTATAACCGGCGGTAGGCCTAGAAGCCTTCGTGACCGACAGAGCTCTGAATCCTCCACTATGTGAGAGGATCCATGACACACTAAGGAATTCTACACGTGCAAACAGTAACACACACTAAAAAAGAAGCCCCTAAGAGATAAATTAGGCAAACACTAAACTAGTTGGAAGAACAGTTACAACAGCCAACACTAGAGCAACTTACCGGTGCAAGTGCAAATCGAATACGGAATCACCCTCCAGGTATACTCTACAAAGCGTGGCCCGATGTCTGTCCTAGGTACCGCGGTATACCCCCACAGTCACCTGTGTATGTCCCTAGAAAAGATTGGCAACTAGTTTGCCATCACATGAACAGTCACCGGGCGGGTACAGTCGATAGTCGGGTAGACCACAATGAGCAGGGTATCAAGCCCAAAACCTGTCAAGGGTATTGAGAGCAAATGGTCTGGAAGACAACTGAGGACCTCGAACAGATTTGAGACCCACGAAGCCCCGTGGCAAATGCAAACGACGGAATCCCTTAACAAATCCTCGATATGTGTTCTCCACTATGCTCGGTTCGGCTTTGGAGGGGTTATCTCCGCTACCTTTCCTTATGCGACCTTGTGTTTAGCCCCTGTGTTAGAGGGGGGTCCCAGATAACTTCCACGTAATTGGACTTCTACACTCCCTATCACAGACTCCAACGTTTGGTTTTGAGTGGCCTTGGAGAATTTACTCTCCAACCTATTCCAAGGCCCTAGTCCTGAGCTAGTGTATGAACCCTACAAACAAAAGAGTCTAATAGATTTTAAATTAGCATTGCTTTTAATGGGCCTTTTTATGTCACAAGGTATGAAGGTGAAACTGATGATGTGTAAAGACTCAAAGCAAAATGAATAAGAAATGCTTGGAAACAAACTTTTACAAAAAATGCAAAAACCATCAAATTTTCAACAAGAAAGACTTCTTTTCTTTTCAACTTTCCTAAGATTTCATGCAGCAAACATAAAGGAATTTTGCTCAATCTGCGAGCTACTTATATTCTAAATGCACTGCAAAAACTTATGAAAAAAGACTTCTTCCCAGCTATTGATGCAGCAACACAATCTTCAAACAAAGAAGCGAATGAAAAGAAAAGAATTTTTTTTTTTTTTAGTGCTAAATGAAGCAACAAGGGGAAAATGCCGACAAGCAAAAAACCAAGAACCAAAATAAAATTCTGGCTTAAAGCGCAGATCGCAAAGAAAGCACCGACTCTTACGCTTGTCTAAAAACCATAAAATAATTTTTTTTTTCTTTTTATCTTTTCTATCAACAATCAACTAATAAAACACAGGCTAAGGGTAAGAATCCCTAACCTACTGGCTGTGCAACCCTAGACTCAATCCCCTGAGAGAAACACTTCTTACCATAGGAAGGGATGACTGCCCCACCCTGATTGAAAAGCCACCACTCAAGCCCACTACTGTCACTGAAACAACATGTGGGCAAACACGTGATAATCTATAACAGAGCACGGGTACCCGCGAGCAGTACTTACACAGGCCACATGTATGAATAAACTCCAAGAGAAAATTAAACACAGGCAGCCCAGACCTGGAAGAGGCCTCTGGTATTAACAACCAAGGTCTCCTAGAGGCTTGGATGCTTCTTCTTCAACGGAAAAGAAAAAATAATTGCAAAAAGAAAACAAATGCAATAAAGCAAACTGAGACAAGACAGTGAACCAGCAAGACCCAGACAGGATCCCGAAAGCCCCCTGAGAATGTAAAATTATGACAGGGAAGAGGAGATTGCCTCTTAAGCTCTTTGAGTCCTACACGCTACTAAAACCTCTACAACAAGTGTTCAAACACGGGCTGTAAAAGGTTAGGGGGCGGGTTACATGCGTCCAGGCCTTATGTAGGCCGCGTGTACCTCTGTGTGTCCCGATAATAAATGTCAAGCACAGTCAAGGAAAAACCGGTATAAAGAACCAGGTTCCCTGCTAGCTCTGACCTAACAGAAAATAGACAAACAAAGAAACAGAGAATCTAATTTCTCAAACTACCCAAAAACATTCAACAAAATCCGGAAACCCTAAGAGTATTTTCCCCAGTGGAGTCGCCAATTCTGTTGTTAGGGAATAATACCCTACGAACTAACAAGCTAGGGATAAACTTGCATGCAGATCATGACCCTTAAGAAATCACTTTTAACCTACCACCCCAAACCTAAAACTCTTTTTCACATGCAAACTTGGAAAGAACCTACTAACCTTTTTACTGATGTTTGGTGTAGATCCTCTGTTGCGCTTTTTGTCCGCTTGCTTGCGTTGCTCCTTCCAAAGACAATCCTGCAATCAAGACAAAACACTATGCATGCATGTTATTTTTCTACTTGAGGGTTAGAGATTAAGAATCAATCGAATAAAACATATATAAGTCATGCATTGGGACAGGAAAAGTATTCTTTATTAATCTCAAGATGAATCAACTTACAATAATGATAGAGATCGGCCACCACTCCTTGATCTTGATCCTGGGCTCCTCCTCTTTTTTGTCCTCCAACTACTTTGCTTGAATTCTCCTTAAGCTTGAGGAAAGGCTAAAGGGTTGGGACAAAATGGATTTGACAATTGGGTAGAGTTTCTTTGCTATGATTTTCCTCCTCCAAATAGTACCCCTACCCCTTCTTTTATAGGCTAGAAGGAGCTAGGGTTTTGGATGAACTCTCGGCCATGCATGGCTGGGAGTTTTAGTTAACTGACCCATAGCTTTTCGTCCCGTCAACAAATTTCATGTTTTTGTGCTTTGTTAGGTAAACACGGGCTGTAGTAGGCTAGCCAGCGTTCCAACGCATGTAGTAGTAGGCCTGCCAGCATTCCAACACATGCAGTAGAGGGTTAGGGCACGTGCCACTTGTTTTAAGAGGTTTTTCCAGAGTTTATTCAGCATGGCTTTGGCAAGGAAGAGATATGAGTTGGCTTGATGCCAGGTAAGCATGTGTGGTGCAATTTAGGGTTATAACAACCCCATGCCATTGAGTGATTTTCCTCGTAACAGAACTAGCGACCATACTGGGGAGGGAATCTTTTTTTCGGGGTTTGGAGTGTTTTTCTCCTTTGATTGCTCTTAGTTATTTTGAGTTTCTTTTTGTTTGACTGCTTGACTACCTATTTTCATTTTGAGTCTAAGTTTCTTGGCCTTATCCTTAACCTAGAAGTGTTTCAATACATATACGTGGGTTTTCCCTTGACAGATGTGTATATACGTGAGTTTTCATTCTGTAAGGGGCGTATATACGCGGTTTAATCTTGAATAGTTGCATACATCATCCTTGTTTGCTTGATTGCTGAGTTTGGTGTTTGTTGGGTAAGTTTTGATGGTTTTTGAGTCTTCTTAGGTCTCTATCATAACTGTTGAGTATCTATAGGGTGATAAGAAACCTTTCTTTGGTTGAATTTTCGAGTGGTTTTTCTTTCTCATCATTTTTTTTCATTGGTTGTCCTTGCATATTGGGTTGGGTGTTTCCTTCTTGATATCCTACTTGGTTTGTCTGTTTCTTCTTACAATAGGGTCTATATATCAAGTTCAATCCTTTCATTTTCATGTCTTTATATTGAAAATACAAAAAATATACATTTTTCATGTTGCCATTTGATCTTTTGGGTTCTTATTATTGATCTCGATACATGTATGGAAAGATTGCATCTTATTTGAAATCGCAAAGTTAAATTGAAAATTGAATTTTGAAAAGCTTATCATTTGTTGAGAATTGAAGTTAAGACTTTGCATTATATTCATATTCATTTCTTTTACTTTCCGAGTCATAACATCATCGATTTCATGACCAAATATTTTGATTAAACAAATCCACTAAAAGTAACGTTGATAAATTCAAAATTGATTAGAAACTTTTTTATTTTTTAGGGTGCACAAACTAGCTTAAGATTTAGAGCCTTGGAATAGGATTTTGTGAGTAAACTTCTTCAAGGATATTAAACTCAACATATGTGTCTAACTAAGGGAGTAGTGAAATCCATTGTATAATTGGTGACATCAGTAGGCTTTGCTCACACCAGAGTTAAGAATGAGGTCGTGCGAAGTCGGTTGAGGAGATATCCCTCCAATACCTTCTTAGCGTCCGAGATATTTCTGGGGATCTATTCATATATGGGGGTCTTTCTAGTACATTAACCTTTGTGAGAGGTGATTATTTCGATATTTAGGGCTTTGTTACCCTACCCATACAGTGGACCTAACTTACGATTGTTCACCTATGCATTGGTTATATTGTGGTGGCCTTAGTTTCTTGACATAGGTAGCCACATAGGTTACTTGCAGGGGTTATTCTGCAAGTACCTTGAGTTAGATAAGGGTCGAACAACACACAAACTTTATGGAGGATTACTTCTCCAGGGGATCTGACTGACTAAGTTGTTAATCCCATGAGGGCCCTTATAAATTATTCTGATACCTCTAATCTTTTGAAGGGAGTCTCAGGCCCGTCTTGGGTGAGGAATATCTACTTTAGGGAGGGAGGCTCCTTTCAACAACTTTATCATGTTTGTGTGCATATTGGACTTTTTGTTTACTTTGTTGTGCTCTCTGATTATTAGTTAGCCTTAGGATTTTGTATTGCATCGTGATTTTTCATTTCTATTGTTAGTGGATCCCCCGTGACTCCCTCAGTTAGCACTACCCAACCCATGGTCTTTTCTCATTCCATGGGACGAATAATTTTGTATTTCTGAGTGGTACACCGAATCATGATAATCAACCAATACCTTGGGCCTCTAATATTTTTTCTCATGGTATGTGATGTAGGAGCATCATCAGCAATCACGTGTGGTAGGACAACTCAATGCCTGAGAATCATTTTGGAATATTAAAACATTGGTAGTTACTACGAATCTTTTGGAGCTGAATGAAAAACAGAAGAAGATCAAATGCTTGGAAGGGAATGAGCACGAGTGATATGGGAGTTTCACTCCTTGTCTTGAATGTAACTGAACTTAGATAATAGTTAGGTTTTCATTTTGGAGTAGACGAATACTCGGGGGGAACCCTAAGAACCCTCTGAGATAAATAGAGGTTTTGTACGCCCAAATGAGGTTGTTGCGAGTTAGTAGGAAATTTCATAGTTTTAGATTTTTTTTTTGTCATAGTTGTAGCCATTTACTTTTGAATGAATATAACAGAGGAAATTTGATCCAATGCATGGTGTTGTTATTGTTTGCAATTCCTTGTTATTGTTGTTTTCATGAATGAATGAATTTCATTACGAATATATGAAATTGTGAAATGTTTGAATAAGTTTCAATTTTATCTCTTTGATTGAGTCTATGCAAGGTGTGCATATAGTCCACAAGGAGTGCATTGACAGAATATGTTTCGATTCCAAAGCTCATAAGAGATAGCATGAAACTTTCCCTTTGCAAGGAGTGAAAAGTGACTATTGCAAGGCGTGCACAGTCGTCTACAAGAACACAATCCTTGCGTAAGAATCTATTGCAAGGAGTGCACAGACCCGAAACTTGACTAAGTGTCAAAGTCACTCTTTAATAATCCAAGAGAGCATAAGACAAGAAATCTCAGGAGAAGATAGCGGGAAAATTCTTCAAAGGAAGGAAGATTTTTGAGGTTATGAATCACCGGCTAAGATCTATCCAGGAGGGAGAGGAGAGCATTCTAGATCATTGGATATGGGAAAGGTGCATGAACTTTAAGTTTCTTGAAGCGCACAGTAGAATGGATTATCAAAGTTCCAAATTTTTTAAGTGACCATGAACCTTTCATCATCAAGGAGGACAGGTGGCACGAGATCCACAAATTCGAGAGTTTGTGGATGAGCAAGAGGTGAAATCGATGAAGTAGAGCTCGAACATTGATCGAGAAGACAGTCGAAGGACCGTTGATTTGTTCGAAAGGGATAAAGTCCCGAAGTGGAAGCAGATTCATTTATCGAGAAGGACGTGTAGAGGACAATCTTCCATTATGGAGAAATCTCTCTGAAAGAAACAAGAGTTTGAGAATTGATATTCCTAAAGCCCGGAGAGTTGAAGTGAATCTCAACCATCATATCCAGATGGATACGTGGAAATGGATCATGGAATCCGAAGAAATCACTTCAAGAGTTTCCAATTGAGAATTGAAACTCCCAAAACCCGGAGAGCCGGAGAGCCAAAGTGAATCTCAATCGTTAGATCTAGAGGACAGGTGGCGTGAATCTGTGGAATCTGGGTAAACAACTGAAGTAAATGTTAGTCATCGGATTGTCTAAAGTATATCTGAACCATCATATCTGGAGAACAAGTGGTGTGAATCTATGGATTATAGGTAAAGACCCGAAGAAAACATCGATCGTCAAATCGTCCGAAGTAAATCCCCACCGTTTGATTCAAGAGGATGCATGGAATAATTTCGTATATTTTGAGGGGAGTAAAGTTTGATACTTGAAAAAATCGAAGTCGAAAGACCCATGGGGATCACATCTGTTGACCAGAAGGGGATGCATGTCATAGGATCTGTCATTGCGGAAGAAACGAAAGATTGAGCTTTGATGATTCTGAAGCCCGAAATTCTGAAACGACCACAATTGTTGATCTGGGAGAGGTAGATCTGAACAATTGGTTTCCAAGAGGTAGATCTTGTTGGATTACTGAGAGGGGGGGTGAATCAGTAATAGA
Organism: Picea engelmannii; assembly: GCA_009831015.1. NCBI lineage: Eukaryota > Viridiplantae > Streptophyta > Pinopsida > Pinales > Pinaceae > Picea > Picea engelmannii. Next base: position 321,258 of record ML777123.1, read on the forward strand.
GAAATTTAATCCTTTTTAACCATATAATCCAAGTGTTATATCAATGAAGAATTATCATACAATAACTACAGAGTAAATAAACAATGAACAAATGAACAAACATACACATACATAGTACACCAATGTTTTACGTGGAAACCCAAATCGGGAAAAAACCATAGAATTTTTTTTCTTATATGTCTTGAAGAATTACATTCATTGGAAGCACTGACTTCCTTTGTTTTCCAGCTGCAACTGGAAGGAGGCTCCAACCCCCTAGTTTCTCAAGCTACAACTTGAGGGAAGCTCCAACTCCCCAATTCTATGGCTACAACCAAAAGGAGGCTACAATTCCCCAGCTACAACTAGAAGGTGGCTACAACCACCTGTCCTGCCACCTTGAAGTAGAAGTAGAATGATGGAACCACTGTCAACCTGTCACTATGAGATATACCATTGTAAACCTATACCAATAAATCTAAACTATGAATCAACCTGTACCTCAACCAATAATCAACCTGTACCATAAACAAGTGCATCAACCATGCACCAACCTGTACCAAATAACCTGTAATCAACATGTACCATAAACAAGTGCATCAACCATGCACCAACCTGTACCAAATAACCTATAATCAAACTGTACCATAAACAAGTGCATCCAACCATGTACCAAGTATGTACCAATCATGTGTCAACTACTCATAAACTATGACTCATCAATATGTACCAACATCATCAATTATACACCTCATGTATGTGCCAACTCATCAACTACTTGTCTCAACCATGTACTCAACATGTACCTCAACCAAAAGCCCTCATCAATTTCATCATCCAAATCTGATTTGTAGCTCTATAATATACTTGGTGTATATGGTCACATTCCTTCAAACCTTCCCTAACTTCAACAACAAGAGACTAGCATTTTCATCAAACTTTTCTTTAGTCTCACATGCCTAGTTTTGGATTAGTCAACAACCCTAACTTGAAGTAATCATAACTTTGTACCTGTAATGTATAAAGATATGAAACTGATACACAATGTTCTTCAGTGTGTTTTATGAAATTCCTCTAGGTGTCACTACTTGTAAACTCTCAGAAAAAGATTTATAGAAAAAATGACATACCTTGCTGAATTCTGGCTTATTCTAGAGATCGACCTTGTAGAGTGTTCCCCGCAAGGAATATTTGTTGAATTGATATGAAAATTTGACAAATAATACTAAATAATGTACTCTAACTAACACATTTTTTGTGAATTTTTATCTTTTATGAAGAATTTATGACGTTTTTACCCGAAACACCTGTTTTTGACTAGTTTCAGGACTAGCCACAAACCCTATTTTCCATCGAGTGTAACTCCAAAAATATGATGACCCACAAGCTTAATTTTTTAACACATATACTTGGATATGTTTTCTCAATGTCATAGAAGTTTCAGGGTCTGAATCATTATAGAAAAACATTTATAGCGAAAATGGTGAGATGACCTGTAAATAACATACCTTAGAAAGCACCATCAAAAGAATTTATCCTTCCTTGCATTTTGGCCTTCTTTTCTTCACCTTCCCTCAAAATTTCAGCTTAGATATTCTTTGTTACCTCAGACACCTATATATATTCAATATTATCAAGTTTATATTAAATGAGAGAACCTTTCCTCTTATTTATACTCTCCAAGTAGCTTCCTTAAAAACATATTCTAGGTCACTTGGCCCCACTTTCCTTATTTTAGGGTTAACCCACTTCTAATTTCTCAATTAAATTTATTATTGAAATAATTTATTTTTTATTCACTTTGAATTATAATACACTCATTACTTCACTTTATTATTTACCTTTTAAAATATCTTAAACCACTTTGACTACTTTGACCTTTTGAGGCTTCTAGATGACATATGCGGGTCCTCCAACTTCGTAAGGCCATAACTCTCAAATCGTAAGGAGTTATGCGACATTCAACATACCACCAGAAATGGAATCACATGTACTGTCCATATAGAATAGTATTATCTAAAAATATATCATAACTCATACTGTTATCCATCAAACAAACTTGGGTCCATTACCCAAACCTGGGGTCTCCAACTTCTCATGGCCATAACTCTCTAACCGTGAGGAGTTATGTGACGTTCCACATACCATCGGAAATGGAATGAAAAGAAATATCCATATAGGATAGTTTACCTGACAAATTCATTGTTCTTCATCTCATTATTCCACAATTAAGCATGGGTTCTCTTACTCTGCAAAGTGTCTTCCCATGAGGGATTTCACCATAAGGGGACCACTTTGGAGTTCATCCATATTTACTTCTTATCAACCATGACAAGACAATAATGATTCATCTTTACATAAAACAATATTGGGTCCATTACCCAAAACTTTGTGCTATGGGGATTTCTTCAAGGGTTGACATCAATGACAACCAACCTTAATCAACAGATCTCAGTCATTCATTTAGAAGCATCATCAATATTGTGAGATCGACGGTCATCTCGCATTGCAGGGGCAGAAGGTGCTTGAGATTTAAAAATTCGAGGGTGTACCGCAATCGAGACCACAGTTTTGGCAAAGGGACATGTGGTGGCTCGAGGTGAATTGAAGGGAGAAAATCAGTTTGATTCCAAACCACTCTTGGGAAGGCCTGCAATCATGTGGTTACGTAAGGTCATCGCCCAAGGTCACATCAAGGAGGGGCTCATTAGAAAAAAATAAATAAATAAATAAAAAGAGATAACGTCCAACCCTAATATTTTGCAAACACGAAGGGGAAGGTCATGGGTGCCATAAGACCTACACCAGGAAGCCAAAAGGGCCTATTTTTAGATACAGAATGAAACCATCAAGGTTTCAAAGAGGCAATCCGGTTCGGAATTGAATATCCTTGACTGGGAGGCCATGCAGCCCTTAGGAGAGAAGGGGGTCTCCATCAAGTGGTATCAGAGCCAAATTTTTTCTTGCAAACTACAGGAAAAGGAGAGGAGACAAAGGAGCTCGAAGGTGTACTCTATGTGTAAGAGACAGTCAACACAATTGCACCAAGGAGATGAGTGGAGCCACCTTCATCCAATCATGTTGTAGAAAGATAAATGTGAGAGCTTCGTGCAATATTAGAGGCAATGGAGGCAACGCAGAGGAGGGCACATCATACTGGAGACTACAATGATGTAGAGAGTGAAGAAGTAGAAGTCGAAGAAGCTGTAGGATAAAATGTTGCCAAAGAACGCTTTTTGAGAGCAGTTGTTAGATTGGGAGCTAGAGCCAAGATAGAGGTCCCAATGTATGAAGGCAATTTGGATGTTGAAGAGTTGTTGGATTAGATAAGATCCATGGACAAATATTTTGACTATGAAGATTTCGATGAGGAGAAAAGGGTGAGACATGTTGTCACCGGGCTAAAAGGACACGTAACACTATGGTGGGATGAACTAGAGGCTGAGAGGAGAAGCAAGGGAAAACATAAAATAAAGAATTGGCACATAATGGTAGCCAAGTTGAACGCTAAATTCATGCCCAAATATTATTAGATCAATCTATTCAGGAAGCTGCAAAACCTGAGACAGAAGGGTATGACAGTTAAAGAGTACACAGAGGAGTTCTACAAGTTGAACATCAGAACTAGACAAAGAGAGAAAGATGAAGAAAACGTTGCTAGGTATATAAATGGCCTGAGGTATGAAATCCAAGATGAGATCAACATGATGTCAATGAGGACAGTGGATGATGCTTATCAGTTCACACTGAAGGCAAAGGAGAAGTTGGCCAGAAAAAAATCCAACGAGGCAGAGGTAGAAGCCTAGACCCAAACAAAGGCAAGGGATTTTCCCATGACAAGGAACATAAATCCAAAGACAAGATTGAGAAACCACACAATCACTCGAAAAGAGGAGGAAGTTCTCGAGGAAGACAGGGTGGTGGAAGAAGTTCTTATAGAGGAAGAGGAAGAAGCAGAGTAGGATAAGTAAGGTGCTATGCCTATGGAAAGACAGGGCACATGTCTTGGGAATGTCCTGAGAAAAAGAAAGAAGGAGGAGATGAAGCTCAAATTTTGGAAGCACAGAGAAGGAATGTTAAAGAAGAAGGAGAAGAGGATGGAACATACCTGATGTTGAGAAATATTCTCTTAAAACCAGAGGCTAAAGTTTAAAATCCAGTGCAGAGGAACAGTCTATTCAGGACAGCTTGTAGGACTAAATACAGAGTATGCAAGGTGATAATTGATAGTGGGAGCACTGATAGCTTAGTATCCACATATATGGTGGAGAAATTGGAACTGGATACAACTGCACATACGAATCCATACAAAGTCTCATTGTTTCAAAAAGGACACTAGGTAATTGTTAGAAAAATAGGACCGTGGAGAAATAAAATAAAACAAATGCGGAAACAAAACACAGAAGATACACAATACAATAGAGACACAGATTTACGTGATTCATCTAGTGTGGGCTACGTCCACCAGAGAAATTTCCAAGTCCTTCCTTTATTATTATCCAGCATATGAAGGGATACAACCTAAAACAAACCCGTTGTAACTTCCTCTTCTTTCTCTCACAGTCTCCTATCTCAGAATACAATATGCGCCATCCGATCATAATCACAATAAATTTCCCTCATAAAAGAGGGTTGCCTTCTAGGGGAAAAAACGCTAACATAATATCTACCGTTAGATCTACGACCTTATAATGAATGGTCTATATTTACAATGAAATTACAATATACATTTACAAGGCAATTTTTCCTTCGAGTGCTTCGCCCTCGAACCCCCACTGGGGGCCCGCTTGCCTGCAGACCCCCTGAACCCCACAGAGGGGGTACCCCCCCTCTTCACTCCCCTGCATGGAAGAGTGTACATACTTCTAGGGTGTAAATACTTCATGGGGTATAAACATGGCTGAAAGTAAAAGACCTCTGAATCAGAAAGATAATCAGGCTCCAATACCAACAATCTCCCACTTGGAGACTGATCTCAACAACTCCACCGCTATTGTATATGTTGGACTCTGAACCTTCTTGGACCTGGAAAATTTCTCATCTTCATCTTCATTCTTGAAGACCAACTGAAACTGAGCAGGAACTCAGTTTCTCTTTGGTTACTCCCTTTGTTAACATGTCTATAGGATTCTGGCTAGTGTGTATCTTTTCCAACTTCAAATGTCCATCTTCCAAGTCGGATCGTATGAAGTGGTACCTCAATTGTATATTCTTAGTCTTCGAATGGAAGGTTGAGTTCTTTGCAAGGTGAATGGCACTCTGACTATCACTGTACAACCTATTGTTCTCTTAATTCCTTCCCAATTCCTCCATAAACCTCTATAACCAAATAATCTCTTTACTAGCCTCTGTAGCAGCAACATACTCTGCCTCTATTGTTGAAAGTGAAACAACCTTTTACAGTTTTGAAATCCAACTTACTGTTGTTCCACCTATAGTAAAAACATACCCTGTGGTGCTCCTCATGTTGTCTTTATCACCTGCCATATCTGAATCAACATATCCCTATAGAAAAGTGTTTGAACCTCCAAAACATAATGCATGAGTAGTAGTACCTCTCAAATACCTGAGAATCCACTTTACCACCTCCCAATGTTCTTTACCTGGATTGTTCATATACCTGCTCACAACTCCCACTGCATGTGCAATATCTGGCCTTGTGCAAACCATTGCATACATCAAGATGCCTACATCAAGCTGCCAACTGTTGATGAATAAGGGACCTTGGACATGTATTCTATCTCCTCTTATGTCTTGGGACACATTTCCTTAGTTAATTTGAAATGGTTGGCCAAAGGTGTACTAACTAGTTTTTCATTTTGCATTCTAAACCTCTCCAACACCTTCTCTGTGTACTCACCCTGAGACAATGTCAATTTGCAATTTTTTTTGTCTCTTGTTATTCTCATGCCAAGGATTTTCTTTGTAGCACCCAAATCCTTCATCGCAAATGAATTGGCTAATTTCTTCTTGAGCATATTTATATTCTTCATATTAGACCCTGCAACAAGCATGCCATCTACATACAATAGCAAGATAATATAGCTTCCATTTTCTAGCCTTTTAAAATAAACACAGTGATCAGAATGACATCTACTATAACCCTATTCTATCATGAACCTGTCAAACATCAAATACCACTACCTTGGAGCTTTCTTTAGGCCATACAAGCTCTTCTTCAACCTGCATACCAAATTCTCCTTCCCTTTGACCTCATACCCCTGTGGTTGTTGCATATAAATCTCATCCTCCAAATCCCCATGGAGAAAAGTTGTTTTTACATCTAACTATTCAAGATGCAAATCTTCTACTACCACAAGACTTAAAATAGTCCTAATTGAAGTCATTTTAACAACAGGAGAAAATATTTCATCAAAATCTATACCTTTCTTTTGTGCAAACCCCTTTACAACAAATCTAGCCTTGTACCGCTTTTCTCCTCCATCCTCTTCCTTCAACTTGTAAACCCATTTATTCTGCAATGCTCTTTTTCCCACAGGAAACTGAACCAAGTCCCAAGTCTGGTTATTTTCCAAGGAATCCATTTCCTCTTTCATTCCTTGCTCCCACTTCTTTTTGGTGTCTACCTGCATTGCCTCTTCATAACATTCTGGTTCACCAGAATCAATCAACAATAAATAATACAATGAAGGAGAGTATTGTTCAGGGGGTATACTTAACCTGGTATATCTTATAACAACACTTGCAAGTGTTTGAGGTACCTACTGCTCCTGTTGTTGTACATTTTGATTTTCTAGTTCCTTTGGAATTTATTTTTCAGTGATCTCATCAAGCACTGTGTATTCTTGTTTCTTTCCCTGCAACTGATCTTTGTACATGACCTTCTCATTGAATATGATATCTCTACTCCTAATGATTTTTTTATTTTCATAATCCCATAAGCGATAACTAAAATCATTAACACCATATCCAATAAAGGTACACTTCTTGGATTTTGCCTAAAGCTTTGTGTTATTTTCTTTATCAATATGGACAAATGCTTTACAACCGAAAGTTTTCAAAAAAGAATAGTTTACCTTTTTCCCTGTCCATTCCTCCTCTGGAATTCTACCATCCAAAGAGCTTGAAGGTCCTCTATTTATTAAGTAAACAGTAGTATCTATAACATCTACCCAGAACTGTAAGGGAAAACTGGCATGCAATCTCATACTCCTTGCACGCTCCATGATTGTTCTGTTCATCCTTTCTGACACACCATTTTCTTGTGGTGTTCTTGGAACTGTCTTCTCTCTACGAATCCCATGTTATGAAAAGTAATCATCAAACTCCTTACTGCAACATTCACCTCCATTATCTGATCTGAGACACTTCAACTTTTTCCTGTCTCATTCTCAACTAAATCTTTCCATTTCTTAAAAGTATCAAAAACATCAGATTTTTTTCGAATGCAATAAACCCAAGTTTTTCTAGTTTCATCATCAATAAAAGTAACATAATAATTAGAGCCACCAAGAGATGATACCTAAGCTGGTCCCCATACATCTGTATGCACAAGCTCTAACCTTTCATTCTTCTTTTATTTTCCAACTCTGAGAAATTTGACTCTCTTTTGTTTTCCATAAACACAATGCTCATAAAAGTCCAAATCAATTTGTTTAAGATCTAGCAGCAAATTTCTTTTGTGAAGGATCTCCATACCCTTCTCACTCATGTGTCCAAGCCTATGATTCCATAGTGTTGTATCCACTCCTGTAGAAGCTAAAGATATAGAAGAGTCAGTATTACCAGTACATAAATGCAATGTACCTACCTTCTCTTCTTTTTCTATCACCAATGATCCTTTGATGACCTTCCACGTCTTATCTATAAATATGGATATACAAACTTCACTTTCCAACTACCCTGTTGAAATTAAACTTTTCCTTAAATCTGGAACATGTCTTACCTCTTTCAACAACCATTAGTTTCCATTGCATTGCTTTATTTTTACCTTTCCCATTCCAACAATTTTGCATGGTGCATCATCACCCAAATGAACCTGTCCAAAATCACCTTGAACATAATATAGAAAATGTGTCCTATGGGGTGTGGCATGAAATGAAGCCCCTGAATCTACTACCCAAGACTCAGAAATATTATCCACAGAAAGAATCAAAGCATCTTGTAACACATCACCTGTTACATTTGCTTCCCGATTTATCTCATGTTGTCCATCTCTTTGTTTCTTTGGAGCTCTGCAATCTTTCTTCATATGTCCTTTCTTCCCACAATTCTGGCACTCTATCTTTCCAAGTCTGGATTTGGATCTTCCCTTCCTAGAATTTCTGCAGTTCCCTGAGCCCTTTCCTCTATCCTTTTGTCTTCCCCTGTTCTCCATGTTCAACGCATTACCTGATGTCTCACCTGTGCTTTTCCGTCACATTTCTTCACTAAGGATAACACCAACAACATCATCAAATTTTAAAGTATTTGAATCAGAGACAGAGTTACTTACAGCCATGACCAAGCTGTTCCATCTTTTTGGCAACGAGCACAAGATTAGAAGAGCCTTGACCTCATCATCAAAGTCCACTTTTATAGAACTTGGTTGATTAGTAACCGTATTAAATTCATTTAAATGATCTGCAACAGAGCCACCTTCTGACATCTTCATATTAAATAATCTCTTCATTAGAAATACTTTATTGGATGTTGAGGGTTTTTCATACAATTTGGCCAATGCGTCCATCAAACCCTTCGTTGTCTTTTCTTTGGAAAAATTGAAAGCCACCAATGCTAATAGGCTCAGTCGTATTGTTCCTAGAGCCTTTCTATCAAGAATCTCCCATTATTCATCCTTCATGGCTGTCAGCTTCTTTTCTACTCCACCCAATGGTAGGAATAGATCCTTCTGATATAAATAATCTTCCATCTGCATCTTCCATAACTGGTAGTTTTGGCCATTAAATTTCTCGACCCTAAACTTTCCATCTTCTGACATTGCTCCCACTCAAACCAAGAACCCTCTTTTCCTGCGAGTTACCTTTCACTCTGATACCAGTTGTTAGAAAAATAGGACCGTGGAGCAATAAAATAAAACAAATGTGGAAACAAAACATAGAAGATACACAATACAATAGAGACACGGATTTACGTGGTTCACCCAGTGTGGGCTACGTCCACCAGAGAAATTGCCAGGTCCTTCCTTTATTATTATCCAGCATATGAAGGGATACAACCTACAGAGAACCCGTTGTAACTTCCTCTTCTTTCTCTCATATTCTCCTATCTCATAATACAATATTCACCATACGATCATAGCCACAATACATTTCCCTCATAAAATAGGGTTGCCTTCTAGGGAAAAAAACCCTAACATAATCTCTATCGTTAGATCTGCGACCTTATAATGAACGGTCCAGACTTACAATGAAATTACAATATACATTTACAAGGCAGTTTTTCCTTCGGGGGCTTCACCCCCGAACCCCCGCTTGCCCCTAGACCCCCCATCCAGGGGGATAGCCCCCCCGGACCCCGCAGAGGGGGTACCCCCCCTCTGCACTCCCCCGCATGGAAGAGTGTACATACTTCTGGGGTGTAAATACTTCATGGGGTATAAACATGACTGAAAGTAAAAGACCTCTGAATCAGGAAGATAATCAAGCTCCATAACCAACAACAATGGTCACTAAACAATGCTTGGTTGAATTTAAGATAGGAGGATATAGAGATGTAATTATGTGTGATGTAATTCCCATGGATGTATGTCATATTTTGTTAAGAAGACCATGGCAGTTTGACAGGAATGTCATTCATGATGGGAGGAAGAATACATACACCTTGGAGAAGAATGGTAGGACACACATGTTGATTCCAATAGAAGATAAGAAAGTTAAAGAGGAAGCCATCACAAGAATACTTATCATGAGAGGGAAGGAACTCCTAAAAGAAGTCAAGAAAGAACTAGAGATGCAGTTTGTTGTGGTGAGGAAACCCATATCTATCCTTACAAGTACTTCGACGGATGATTTACCTGAAGAAGTTCAGGAATTGTTGGATAATTGTGTTGACATAGTGATGGATGAGTTGCCTAACTCATTTCCACCCATCAGAAGTATCATCCATCATATTGATTTGATACCAAGAGAAAGTCTACCAAACAAAGAAACATACATACTGACACCTTGATAAAATGAGGAGGTGAAGAACCAAGTCTAGGAATTGTTAGAGAAGGGTTTGGTTAGAGAGAGATCGAGTCCATGCGCAGTGCCAAGGTTTTTGAGTCCAAAGAAGGATGGAGGATGGAGAATGTGTATAGACTCAATATCCATCAACAATATCACCATCAGGTATAGGTTCCCTTTGCCAAGAATGGATGATTTAATGGACTGTTTAAGTGGAGAAAATTTATTTTCTAAGATAGATTTGAAAAGTGGATATCACTAGATAAGAATGAGAGAAGGTGATGAGTGGAAGACAATCTTTAAGACAAATGAATGTTTGTATGAGTGGCTTGTTATGCCATTTGGCTTAACAAATGCCCTGAGTACTTTTATGAGGTTGATGAATGAAATACTAAAATATTTCATAGGCAAGTTCACGGTTGTATATATGGATGATATACTGATCTTTAGCAGGGCTAAAGAGGAGCATTTGAGACACCTAACACTAGTGATGAGGAGACTACAGTGGGAGAAGTTGTTGATAAACCTGAAGAAGTCCTATTTTATGAAGACACGGCTCATTTACTTGGGTTTTGTGATCTCTTCAAATGAACTAAAGATGGATCTAGAGAAGGTGAAAATAATCAAAGAATGGCCATCACCAAGGAGTATGTTTGAGGTAAGAATCTTACATGGATTAGAAATTTTCTATAGGAAGTTCATCAAAGATTTCAATGGGATTTGTGCACCAATGATGTATACAGTGAAGAAGAGGCACAAGTATTTTAAATGGACAGAGGAGGCCGAGAGGAGCTTCAATATATTGCAGGATAAAATAACAGAACGACCAATTATGGTCTTACCAAATTTTGGAAATACATTTCAAGTGAGATGTGATGCAAGTGGAGTTGCAAGTGGAGAAGTTTTGAGCCAGGCTAATAGGCTTGTTTCCTATTGCAATGAGAAGTTGAATGAGACTAAGAGAAAATACCCCACATATGATAAGGAATTTTATGCCATAATTCAAGCCTTGAAGAAATGGAGACATTACCTTGTTCCATAAGCATTTGTCTTGTATAGAGACAACCAAGCTTTACAATTCATAACCAGATAGGAAAAATTGAATCAAAGGCATGCAAAGTGGATTGAGTTTATGTAGAATTTTACTTTTTTCATAAAACATATTGTTGGGAATGCTAACAAAGTTGTTGATGCATTAAGCAAGAGATGTTTTATCATGTAGGAGTTTCAGGTGAAGACCTTTGGGTTTGAGCACCTGAAAGATATGTATTGTGATGATCCAAATTTCAAGGAAGCTTAGAAGCATGTGAAAATCCTGTGTTGAGAGACAAGATCAAGTGAACAGAGTATATGATTCAAGAGGGATTGTTGTTCAAGGGCAATCGATTGTGCATACCAAAATTCTCAATAAGGGATAACCTTTTGAAGGAAAAGCATAGTTGAGGATTGGCTCGATATTTCAGCCATGATAAAACATTTGCACAGTTGAACAGTTCATACTATTGGCCAGGTATGAGAAAAGAAGTGATAAAATTTGTGAACAGATGTTGAATCTTCCAACATGCAAAGTGTAAAAGATAGAACACTGGATTATATCAACCATTGCCAATACTAGAGAGGCCTTGGGATGCAATAAGCATGGATTTTGTGTTGGGACTGGCAAGAATGCAAAGAGGATGTGATTCCATATTTGTGGTGGTGGATATATTTTCAAATATGGCACACTTTATCCTATGCCATAGGATTAGTGATGCAACACATGTCACAAAAAAAAAAAATCAAGGAATTTATGAGACTTCATGGATTACCCAGGAGCATTTTCTTAGACAGAGACACTAAATTTGTTGGTCATTTCTGGAGAACATTGTGGAAGAAGTTGGGGACAAATTTGTCCTTCCATTCATCTTATAACCCTCAGGCATATGGATAGATTGAGGTGGTAAACAAAAGTTTTGGAAATTTATTGAGGAGTCTGGTCACTGAGCATCATAATCAGTGGGATTAGATTCTTCCACAAGTAGAATTTGCATACAATGACTCACCAAATAGGAGCACTAGAAAGATCCCATTCCATATATTGTATGGAATGCAACCAAGCATAGTATCTGAGTTGAGAGACTTGGAATGGAGTGAGATCAGAAGCGTTGGAGAAGAATATTTTTCTGCAGAAATGCAAAAGCTCCATAGCCAAATCAGAGGACAATTGTAGAACTCTAGCCAAGAGTACAAGTGCATAGTTGATAAACTTTGCAAGGAACTTAAATTTGAAGTAGGATATCAGGTTCTAGCACATCTCAGGAAAGAAAGGTTCCCTAGGGGAACTTATAACAAATTAAATATGAAGAAGATAGGGCCATGCAAGATCTTAAGGAAGTTTGATGTGAACGCCTATGAGATTGAGTTGCCAGATGATGTGGGCATATCACCCATATTCAACGTTTTAGACCTATATCCTTACAGGAAAGATGACACAGAGGGATCATAATATTAAGAGAAGGTTTGTGGGAGAAACAAGTGCCTATAAAAAAAAAACTACAGATGGAGAAGATCGTTGATCAGAGGATTTGAAAGAACACCAAGAGAAAGAACTATTTTGAATATTTGGTCAAGTGGAAAGGACACCCAATAGAAGATGCCAGTTGGGAAAATGAAGTTGATATCCAGAAGCATGGAAAGTCGGTGCAGGAGCTTATGGAAAGGAGTCCATGAATTTTTGTCTAGGGGAGTATGATGCAGGAGCATCGTCAGCAAGCACGTGTGGCAGGACAACTCAACGCCTGGGAATCATTTTAGAATCTTAAAACGCTAGCAGTTACTGCAAATATTTCGGAGCTAATTCAAAAACAGAAGAATATCAAACGCTTTGAAGGGAATGATCACAAGTGATATGGGAGTTTCACTTCTAGTCTTGAATGTAACTGAACTTAGATAGTAGTTAGTTTTTTTTTTTGGAGTAGATGAATAGTCGGGGGGAAACCTAAGAACCCTCTGAGATAAATAGAGGTTTTGTATGCCCAAATGAGGATACTGCGATTTAGTAGGAAATTTCAAAGTTTTTAGTTGTTGTTTTGGTCATAGATGTAGCCACTTACTTTTGAATGAATATAACAAAGGAAATTTGATCCAATGCATGGTGTTGTTATTGTTTTTTATTCCCTATTATTGTTTTTTTCATGAATGAATGAATTTTGTTACGAATATATGAAATTGTGAAATGTTTGCATAAGTTTCAATTGTATCTCTTCTATTGAGTCTGTTCAAGGTGTGCACACAAGCTGCAAGGAGTGCACTGATGGAATATGTTTTGATTTTGAAGCTCATAAGAGATAGCGCAAAACTTTCCCTTTGCAAGGAGTGCAAAGTGACTGTTGCAAGGCGTGCACAGTTGTCTGCAAGAGCTCAATCCTTGCGTAAGAATATGTTGCAAGGAGTGCACAGACCCAAAAATTGACTAAGTGTTGAAGTGACTTTTTAATAAGTCAAGAGAGAAGAAGAAGAGAAAGCTGAGGAGAAGATAGCAGGAAAATTCTTCAAAGGAATGAATATTCTGGCGGTTCTGAATCACCGATTAAGATTCATCCAAGAGGGAGCAGAGATTATTCCAGATCATTGGATCTGGGCAAGGTGTGTGAACTTTAAGTTTCTTGAAGTGCACAATAGAACAGATTATCAAATTTCTGAAGTCCCGAAGAGACTAGGAACTGTCCATCGTCAAGGAGGACAGGTGGCGTGAGATCCACAACTTCGGGAGTTTGTGGATGAGGAGGAGATGAAATCGTCGAAGTAGATCTTGACCATTGACCAAGAAGAGAGCTGAAGGACTGTTGATCTAGTCGAAAGGGATAAAGTCCCAAAGTGGAAGTAGATTTGTTGATCGAAAAGGACGCGTGGAAGACAATCTGCCATTATGGAGAAATCTCTTCGGAAGAAACGAGAGTTTGAGAATTGAGATTCCCGAAGCCCAGAGAGCCAGAGAGCCAAAGTGAATCTCAACCATAAGATCTAGAGGGATACATGGAAATGGATCATGGACTCTAAAGAAATCACTTCGAGAGTTTTCAGTTGAGAATTGAAACTCCTGAAGCCCAAAGAGCCGAAGTGAATCTCATTCGTTAGATCTAGAGGACAGGTGGCATGAATCTGTGGATTTCAGGTAAAGAATCAAAGTAAAATTTGATCGTCAGATTTTCCAAAGTATATCTAAACCATCAGATATGAAAAATAGGTGGTGCAAATCTGTGGATTCTGAGTAAAGACCCGAAGCAAATGTCAATCGTCGGATCATCCGAAGTAAATCCCCACCGTCTGATTCAAGAGGACGCGTGGAATAATTATTTGTATTTTGAGGGGAGTAAAGTTTGAGACTTGAAAAACTGAAAGTATAAAGACCCACATGGATCCCATCCATTGACTAGAAGGAGACATGTGTCATAGGATCCGTCATTGCGGAAGAAAGGAAATTTTGAACTTTGAGAATTTTGAAGACCAGAATTTTGAAACGACCATAGTCGTCGATCTGGGAGAGGTAGATTTGAACAATTGGTTTCCAAGAGTTAGATATGGGTTGTACATTTATAAGCACCATCAAGATCATGAGATCGATGGTCACCTCGCATTGTGGGGGAGGAAGGTGGTCAAGCTTTAAAAAGTCGAGGATGGGCCGCAATCGAGACCACGGTTTTGGAAAGGGACACGTGGTGGCTTGAGGTGAATTGTGAGGTGAAAGGTAGTTTGATTCCAAACCACTCTTGTGCATTCCCGCAATCATGTGGTTACATAAGGTCATCTCCCAAGGTCACATCAAGGATGGGCTCATCAGAAAAAAAAAAGAGGAGCTAATGTCCAACCCTGAGATTTCGCAAACGCGAAGGGTAAGGTTGCGGATGCTGTAAGACCTGCACCAGAAAGAAAAAAGGGCATGATTTTAGATATATAATGAAACCATCAAGGTTTCAGAGAGACAAATTGGTTCAAAATTGAATATCCTTGACTAGGAGGTCGCACAACCCTTAGGAGAGAAGGGGGTTTGCATCAGTATGTCAGACATGTCTTCGCACTTGCCAACCTCTATCTCGCCACCTTATGTGAATCCTAGTTTTGGGTCTGAAGGCATGATGCCTCCTTATTCTCCCTTTTCATTTTGTGGGAGTCATATCCCTCAACCAACTCTTACGGTAGGAGGTTGGAATATTCCTTCCTATGGATCCAATCCTAACTTCAATTTTCTAGGAGCAAGTGCTCAAATGGGCGGTCAATATAATTATTACACTCCATCTATCTATCATTCTTCTTCTATTTCAGTTCCTATGAACGATTTTCTCATGGCATACCTCCATATGTCCTCTATTGTTTCATCTGGGGGGATTCATTTTTATAGTATGGGCAACGCCCTTCAAGAAGTTCCTTCATCTGGGGGCAACATAATCCTCACATGAGTCACCCTTGTTATGTCGCTTTCTCTTCGCAAGTAGCTTCCTCGGTGATGATTCCCTTACAACCCTTTATGAATCAATTTGGAGGAGGATACTATCATGTTAGAAATGGCCATGGTGTATACTAAAACCCTTCCTATCCTGCAATTTATCAAAACTAGTCTTTCTCGGAACCTTGGTCTCAAATGTCGCAACCAACCGTTGCCAGTCTAGTCAATCCAAGTCATACTGAAATTATATCACCAACCTCTGCTATTCATGTTGGAGATAGGTCAAAAAAATCTCCAAGCCATGTTGAATACCAACAACCAGCTGATGCAAGTCATGTTGGGGGCACAACTCTAGTCACTGCAAGTCATACTAGCACTATATCACCAACCTCTCCTATTTATGTTGGAGATTGTTCGACAACCTTTGCAAGTCATGTTGAAGACCAACAACCAATCGTTGCAAGTCATGTTGGGGGCAAAAAACTAATCACTACTAGTCACACTGCACATACATCACCAACCTATGCTATTCATGTTGGGGATTCATCTCCAACCTCTGCTAGTCAAGTTGAAGGTTCGTCACCAACCTCTGCTAGTCATGTTGGGAATTCATCACCAACCTCTGCAAGTCATGTTGGAGATTTTCTACTAGCCTCTACAAGTCATGTTGGGAACATGTCACCAACCACTGCAAGTCATGATAGGGGAATTCATATGATTGAGAAGCCTCAATGTATAAGACATAAGCCCAAGTTACTTTGTAGTCTTTGCAAAGGAGATCACCTTACTTGTTTATGCCCTGTTATTATTGTGGTACAAGAAGCATGGTCCTTTCCTAGGGGCCCTTCGGGTTTTGAGTCGTCTTTGGTTTCCCAACATTCTAATCCTTCTTTGGTTGACACAGTAGGCATGTCGATGCAATATTCAGGAGATACAACTTTTCTTTTATGGGGTGATGCGTTTCTTGACCATGTTGTGTCGCATCATGTTCAACTAGAGGTTGTGTCGATGCAATCTTCGACTGACACCACTCCTATTTTGGGGGGTGATGCATCTCTTGACCTTGTTATCTTGCATTCTATTCAAAAAATGGCTGAAGAAGTGGTCATGTCGATGCAATATTCAGTTGATCCTGACCTTCTCTTGGAGAGTGACAAGTCTCAAGAAGTGACATTGCCAATGCAATATTTGGTCAATCTCACTCTTCTTTTGGGGGGTAATCTGTCTTTTGACCATGTCCTTAGAATTTATGATTTTGTACCTTCCAAACAAGGGAGCATTCAACTCTCTTTGAGTATGCTCCCTCCAAGTCCTAGGGTGGTTTCCTTTGATTGGAATGATATTGTAGAGCCTCACCTTCCATCTTCTACACCCTTCCAGATAAGGGGCATTCTTCGATATATTGTATATAAAGTATCCTCTACAAGTATTTTATCCTCCTCGACTTGGAAAGATTTGGGTTTTCCCAAGCTTGTGTTAGCTATCTATGAGTTGTTGAATTTCGACAGAAGTCTTGCACGGGAGCCCTGGCCTCCCCCATGATATTCGTCTTATAACAACATTATTGAGTCTTAGTTAAGCTATTTTCAAGACTTCCTAAACATGAAAATATTGACAAGTGAACTTGTCTCTTTCACACTCGTTAAATGGCTTTGAAAGGACGTCTATTTGGTGTAAGTTTAACCCTTTTTAGAACCAAGTAAAATATTTTTGAAAATGGAATTCTCTAGTCACTAGTGGCTAGAAGTGTTCTCCTGGGTATTGTTATATACTTTTTCGGGCCTAGGGGACTAAATTTACGAAAAAATGGCATTCTTTGGAGTTAAGTTGTAATTGCATTCCATTATCCTTCTTGTAGTATTGAGCCTATTGTTGGTTCTAGATTTCGCGTTATAAGCCTATTACCTCAATAATTTGCATCACCATCCAAGAAAAGCCTTCTTTATATCCTTTGTAGCTTGACACCCTATACCCCAAGAGGAAACATTCCCCCGAGTGTCCATATCCTGCATGCACCTCCTTGCATTGAGAATAGGTATGTTCCATTGTTGGAACTATTTGCTTACTCACGACACCCGTTTCCTTCTCTGTATTGTAGTATTCATTTTTCTATGAAAAAACAAAAAAATACGGGTGGGAAAAGGATATTATCTCATGTTGGCAGTAGTTGTGTCGCCTTTGAATAGAGCACAAAATTTTGAGCCAATTTTCATCTGAAGTTTGGGTTTAGCATGATCTTAGGAAGTTGAGATCATTACTTAGAGTTTACTCCTCTGACTGGTTATTCTTCCAGTCCCTATGGAGCGTTTGATTGGTGCCTCATGCATCACAAAGTTTCATGATTGAGTCTATGTTGCCAAAGTCTTCCATATGTCTCATGCTCTTGTTCAAAGGATTTCTATTAGCTTGTGTCATCCATTTATCATAAATATTGACTTTTCATGTCGGCCATACCCTCAGTGTGTCTCATAGTTACATGAAGTTATAGTCCTATCATGCACACTGGTCCTAATTTCATTATGGGTAGGTAACCTTGAACCCAATAGTCGACATCTCCTCATTGGTCGCTGACTAGGGGGTTTCCCTTGCATTCGATGACAAGAAATCTATTCACACATTGGGATTCATGCAATGTATTAGAGTTCATTAGCCTTATTGGTGGTTTCCTCACCTTTGTCGACAATTTTCCTTATAGGTTGTTATTCAGAGGGTCTTTTTCATGCACTTCTTGCATCTAGTGCATGCAAAAGACGCATAGGGTCATTTGTCTCGTGAACATTTTCTTCATCCAAGTTCCTCCAAATCATAAAGCTCCTACTCTGTACCTCATCTTGACTGATGAGAGATTCCTTAATGCTCTCCTTTCAACAGGTCTCCTTCCATAGAATTCAACCCATCTATTCTTGAAACGAGACCTAGAGTCCTATGAGTACCTAGAGGCTTGCAGTCATCAATGGGAATTTCTCTCGCCATCGATAGTTGGGAATACATCAATGGATTCTTCAATTGTTTGACCTCAACTCCTTTATTCACACTTGTAAGAATGTACTCAGTTCCTTGATACCTACTTTCATCATTGGTAGGTCGTCTCGTGTTTGTTAATGGTATACCTTAATGACCGGTAATCAAATGAAGTTTCATTGTGTTCGACCTCAACTCCTTTATTCACATTATGTAGACTTGCACCTTTGGCATATCATGTAGAAGACTTGAAGACATAAGTTCATAGTCGCAGATTTACTGAGTTGTTGCTATCATTCATTGGACCAATACCTATATGACTTTAGTGATCATGGGAGATTAGATTGTACTTCATTGTATATAGATATCTTCAGACTGGTTTTGAGACTGGTTTTCACTATGCCTTGTTCGTGACTATGAGAGCCTATGGCATGTGTCTACCCTTGTATTTCCTATTCATGGCCATGAAAAACTATTCAGTATATTTTCACATGGATTTGCAATGTAATTCAAATTGGCATCCATGTGCACAAAGTCATTATGGTTGTAATATTCTTATGAGCAACCTGTTCGTCCAATTGGGTCCCCATTACTCCACTTCTGGGAGATATAATATATTTTGGCCATCGCAAATACTCCTGTGACCTCACACATTAGGGGGAATTTGTTATAGAAATATTTTACTCACCCCATGCAACTTTCTTAGAATGCCTTTTCCATTTCCCTATGTAGACTTGAAGTACCCTTTTTGCAATTCCCATAGATAAAAAACATATTTTTTCACATACAGACACCCTAACAGCTATACAACATGTGTATACGCAGGTTGCACCATTACAGACCGCGTACATCGGGTTTTTTGCCCAAAATTAAAAATGGTGTTGGGTTTCCATGTCATGTCATGAGATCCATGATCCTTGACCTTCCATATACTAGAAACATTTTGACTCGACCCTTCAGTTCCATTTGAAGGCTATAAATGGGCCATATCCAAAATGTGGAAGGAGGAGAAGAATTCAAATTTGAGAGCAAATTTACTCTAGATAAATTATTCACTTCATATTGAGTCTGCATCCCTTTGTCCTTTTAATTCTGAACACATTGTTCAACCCCTAAGATCTTCCCTATTTGATAGAAAACCTCATTGTATCTCTTATATGAGATTTCCTTTAGTGGAGGATTGAAGTGGTGGAGGCCCAACTAGAAGGGACTTAGTTTCTCAGTTCCGAACATGTTGACATGGAAGTTTGTCATCCATACACTTTTGTTGATTACATTTTAATAGAAATACTCTTTTCTTGTCCAATTAATGTCTTGCAAATATTTGAATTTCTATTCCATGGGCATATTTGTTATAAATATTGATGGATTATGCTATTATATGTGCTAACTTTATATATTATCACCATATGCTTGTGTATCTTGGTTTTTGAGGACATGTTGCAGGTGTATAGCTTTGAGTTAAGTGCTCAACGTTGAACTTCATCGAATGTCTGGACGACGTAGAATATTTATCTTGTCATGTTAGCATGTTTGTTTATATAGCATAATGGAGATTAGATTTTATTTCTCCAGCCATTTCCTTTTGTTGTGGTTTACCCCATGCCATAAAGTGATTTTCCTTGTAACATAATTGGCGACCATACTAGGGAGGGAATTTTTTTTTCGGGGCTAGGAGTGTTTTTCTCCTTTGATTTCTCTCAGTTATCTTGATTTTCTTGTCGTCTAACTGCTTGATAGCCTATTTTCATTTTGAGTCTGAGTTTCTTGGCCTTATCCTTAACCTAGTAGTGTTTCAATACATATATGTGGGTTTTCCCTTGACAGACATGTACATATCTAAGTTGTCATTCTGTAAGGGGTGTATATACATGGTTTTCTCCTGAACAATCGCGTACATCATCGTTGTTTTCTTAATTGTTGAGTTTGGTGTTTGTTGGGTAAGTTTTGATGGTTTCTAAGTCTTCTTGGGTCTCTTTCATAATTGTTGAGTGCCTGCAGAGTGATAGGAAACCTCTCTTTGGTTGAATTTTCGGGCGATTTTTCTTTCTCATCATTTTTGTTTCATTGGTTGTCCTTGCATCTTGGGCTGGGTGTTTCCTTTTTGATATCCAGCTTGGTCTGTATCTTTTTGCATATAGTAGGGTCTATATATCAAGTTGTGGTTCAGTCCTTTCATTTTCATGTATTTATATTGAAAATACAAAAAATATGCATTTTGCATGTTGGCATTTGATCTTCTGGGTTCTTATTATTGATCTTAATACATGTATGGAAAGATTGCATCTTATTTGAAATCACAGAGTTGAAATGAAAATTGCATTTTGAAAAGCTTATCATTTGTTGAGAATTGAAGTTAGGAATTTGCATTATATTCATATTCATTTATTTTACTTGCTCAGTCATAAAATCATCAGTTTCATGACCACATCTTTTGAGTAAACAAAGCCACTAAAAGTAACGTTGATAAATTTAAAATTGATTAGAAACGATTTTATTTTTCAGGGTGCACAAACTAGCTTAATATTTAGAACCTTGGAATAGGATTTTGTGAGTAAAATTCTCCAAGGCTATTAAACTCAACATATGTGTCTGACTAAGGGAGTGGTGAAATACATTGTATAATTGGTGATGCCAGGAGGCTCCTCTCACACCAGAGTTAAGAACGAGGTTGTGCGAAGTCGGTTGAGGAGATATCCCTCCAATACCTTCTTAGCGTATGAGATATTTATGGGGATATATTCATATATGGGGTCTTGATAGTACCTTTACCTCTGTAAGAGGCGGTGCTTTCGATATTTTGGGCTTTGTTACCCTTCCCATACGGTGGACCCGACTTACAATTGTTCGCCTGCGCATTGGTTATATCGTGGTGGCATTAGTTGTTTGACATAGATAGACACATAGGTTACATGCAGGGGTTATTTTGGAGGTACCTCGAGTTAGATAAGGGTCAGACAACACACAACCTTTATGGAGGATTACCTCTTCGAGGGGATCTGAACGTCTACGTTGTTAAGCCCACAATGACCCTTATAACTGATTATGATACCTGTGATCTTTTGAAGGGATTCTCAGGCCCCTCTTGGGTGAAGCATACCTACTTTAGGGAGGGAGGCCCCTTTTAGCCACTTTATCCTATTTGTGTGCATATTGGCCTTTTTGTTTACTTTGTTGTGTTCTCTGATTATTATTTGGCCTTAGGATTTTTTATTGTGTCGTGAGTTTTCATTGATATGGTTAGTGGAGCCCCCATGACTCCATTAGTTAACACTACCCAGTCCATGGTATTTTCTCATTCCATGGGATGAATCCTTTTCTATTTCCAATTGGTACGTCGAATCATGAAATGTAGCCAATACCTTGGGCCTCTAATATTTTTTCTCATGGTATGTCAGAAATGTCTTCACACTTTCCATCCTCTATCTCATCGCCTTATGTGAATCCTAGTTTTGTGTCTGGAGGCATGATGCCTCCTTATTCTCCCTTTTTTGTTTTGTGGGAGTCATATCCCTCAACCAACTCTTACAGTAGGAGGTTGGAATATTCCTTCTTATGGATCCAATCCTAGCTTCACTTTTCCAGGAGAAGGTGCTCAAATGGGCAGTCAATCTACTTATTACACTCCATATGTCTATCCTTCTTCTGCTATGCCAATTCCTATGAATGTTTTTTCCCATGGGGGACCTCCATATTTCCTCTGGTGTTTCATCCAGGGGGAGTAAGTTTTATAGTATGGGAAACCCCCTTCACAAAGTTCCTTCGTCTGGGGAAAACATATATCCTCACATGAGTCACCCTTGTTATGTCTCTTTCTATTTGCAAGTGGATTCCTCTGTGACGATTCCCTTATAACCCTTTTATGAATATGTTTGGAGGAGGATACTATCATGCTAGACAGGGCCTTGGTGTATACTATAACCCTTCTTGTCCTGCAATTTCTCAAAACCAAACTTTCTCGGAAACTTGGTCTCAAATGTCGCAACCAACCACTACCAGTCCAGACACTGCAATTCATACTAGAATTATATCACAAACCTCTGTTATTCATGTTGGATATAGGTCAACAACCTCTGCAAGTCATGTTGAATACCTTCAACCAACCGCTGCAATTCATGCTAGGGGCACAACTCTAGTTATTGCAAGTCATATTGACACTATATCACCAACCTCTTCTATTCATGTTGGATATTGGTTGACAACCTCTGCAAGTCATGTTGAAGACCAACAACCAGTTGTTGCAAGTCATGTTGGAGGCACAAATCTAGTCATTGGTAGTCACACTGAACATATATTAGCAACCTATGCTAGTCGTGTTGGGGATTCATCACCAACCTATGATAGTCATGTTGGGGGTTCATCATAAACCTCTGCTAGTCATGTTGAAGGTTTGTCACTAACCTCTACTAGTCATGTTGGGCATTCATCACCAACCTATGCAAGTAAATTTGGAGATTTTCTACTAGCCTTTGCAAGTCATGTTGGGAGCATGTCACCAGCCACTGCAGGTCATTCTGGGGGCATTCATATTATTGAGAAGCCTCAGCATATAATACATAATCCCAAGTTCCTTTGTAGGCTTTGCAAAGGAGATCACCTTACTCATTTATGCTATGCTATTGTTGTGGTACAAGAAGCGTGGTCCTTGCCTGGGGGCCCTTCGGGTTCTGAGTCATCTTTGGTTTCCCAAAATTCCAATCATTCTTTGGTTTATACAACAGTCATGACGATGCAATATTCAGCTGACACCACTCTTCGTTTTGGGGGTGATGAATTTTTTTACCATGTTGTCTCGCATCCTATTCAACTAGTGGTCGTGTCAATGTAATATTCGACCAACACCACTCCTATTTTGGGGGGTGATGCATCTCTTGACCTTGTTGTCTCACATCCTATTCAACCAATGGTTGAAGAAGTGGTCATGCCGATGCAATCTTCAGTTGATCCCACTCTTCTTTTGGAGAGTGAAAAGTCTAACGAAGTGACATTGCCAATGCAATCTTTGGTCAATCCCACTCGTCTTTTAGGGGGTGATGCATCTTTTGACCATGTCCTTAGCATTTTGTATTCTATACCTTCTAAACAAGGGAGAATTCCACTCTCTTGGAGTATGCTCCCTCCAAGTCCTAGGATGGTTTCCTTTTATTGGAATGATCTTGTAGAGACTCACCTTCCTTCTTCTACATCCTTCCAGATAAGGGGAATTATTCGATATATTGTAGATAAAGTATCCTTTGCAAGTATTTTATCCTCCTCAACTTGGAAAGATTTGGGTTTTCCCAAGCTTGTGTCAGCTATCTGTGAGTTTTTTACTTTCAACACAAGTCCCGCACGAGAGACCTGGCCTCCCCCATGATATGGTCCTTATAACATCATCCTTGAGTCTTAGTTAAGCTATTTTCAAGACTTCTTAAACATGAAAATATTGTCGAGTGAACTTGTCTCTTTCACACTCGTTAAATGGATTTGAAAGGATGTCTATTTCGTGTAATTTTAACCCTTTTTTCGAACCAAGTAGACTAAATTCTATGTTGCAAATTATTAACTAAGTTTCCATTCTTAGCACTAAAGATCAGTAATTTATATTTGTTGGGTCAATTATCCTATTCCCTAGGTAATTTTTTCTTTCCTTCGAGTTGTACACTCTCTCTATATGAATGATTTCTCATTGTTGGGTGAATTCATTCTTCGTTGGAATATATTTTCATGATTGGGGAAAAGTGGTTGATCCTTAGGTCATTTTATTTGACCCATGAACATGGTATGTGTGAGTTGTCTCTTGCTACATGAGTGATTAAATTGGTTCTTGGGAGGTTCAATTGATTGTTGGGCGATTTTATTTACCTGGAAAATATGACTTACTCAAGTTGACTCTTTTTGTGTCTATTCAAATTGTTAGATAAGCTAATCATTGTGGGAAGTGGTGCAAGAAGGAAGTGATATCTAAAAATATATGGTGATTGCAGCATTAGAATGGTCTGATATCCACATAATCAAAGGGAATATTTACAATCATTAATCAATTGTTCATTATAAATTGTCTCCAATTTGTAACATGCAAATCTCGACATATCGATGGGTCACCTTTAACATCCTTAGAGATGCCAAGTTATGCACTCATAAATCGATTTAGATATAGATAAGTATACCCGTGCTAAGTTTAATGTATCATTTGCATTTCTTGGTTTCTTCTTTTTTAAACAATGGGAGGATTTCCTTTATTGTTGGCGCATTTCTAGGAAAGAGAAGTTTGGTGGCCTCCAAGATGGTTACTACATCATAAAAAAGAAGGAATTCATTGGAATTAGCATAGAAATGTGACTAGTATTTATGGGATGTAGCTGGATACAATAAAACAGTGTGATGAGAACTATGGAGACATTTTTCTTCTTTCTTATTTGTTGAACAACTCTTCACATTTCATCCACATAGTGAAATATATAGTGAGATGAGGTTGAAGAGCAAGTCATTACCAATACTGTCTCTTGGATAATTTGACACCACTTTGATTGAGATTTAATATAGTTGAGTTGAAGCTAGTTCTTACTCATTATTAGAGAAATCAATGTCACCGACTTATACTATTTGACTTATTCATAGAAAAGAAAATTGGTTCCATGATTCCAAATATACAATATGAGTGTTTGGTATTATTACCCCCTCTCACCTAGGGGTAACTAGAGGAGATCATGTCTCAAGGTCCACATTGAAGACAAAGATCCTAGATTATTATCAAAATTCTCCACTTACAACAACATCTCAAATGCCTTCCCCCTCATCACAACTTAGTTCAGTTCACTTGATCATCATGGTTCATCTAAGGAGGGCGGTCCAACAAAAATGAGGTACATTAGTCATGGTTTCATATAAAGTGTCACATTTAATGCATTAGGCACTTAGGTAAGGATCATTGGTTGAAGTCAAATAATGGATCATGATTGCTTGGAAGTTATTCCTTTTTCCCTGTTTCACCATGGTGGACATCATATGTGTCCTAGTCCAGTATTTTCACTCTTTGGGAATAGGGGTACTACTGGGAGGCCTTGATAAGGTTAACACACCACTCCCTTCCACACTTAACACATTCCATCCATTTTCCTTCCATTGTCCTATATTTTGGAAATGGTTATTACATGTACACCAAAAAGTTTTGTTCCTTCATCCTCCTACGAGAATAAGAGATAGAATTTCAAGTTTGATGCATATGGTAAGAAATGAATGTTAAGGGAATGTTATAAATTCAAAATAAGGACAAGGTCCTTCCATTTATGATAAGGATTCATTTTCCAACAAAAGGTTTCCATTTTTGGCAACTTAATTTTAGGATTGTGGTGCCATTCTAAAGAAGGTCTAATTCAATCCACTCAGCTAAATATATGTTCTTTGGTATGCTATTCCTCATACCCAACACTCATATTGTATATTTGGAATCATGGAACCAACTGCCTTCTCCATGACTAATTCAAATAACATAAGTCGATGAAATTGATTGCTCTAGTAATGAGTAAAATCCATCTTCAACCTGTACTATATCAAATCTCAATCAAAGTGGTGTCAAATTAGCCAAGATCTAGTACTAGCAATAACTTTCTCTTCAACCTCAACTCACTGCAACTTTCATTCTATGGTTGAAATGTGAAGAGTTTTTCAACAAATGAGAAAGAACAAGAATGTCTCCATAGTTCTCATCGCACTATTTTATTATATCCAATTGCATCCCATTACTAGTCACATTTCTATGCTAATTCCAATGAATTCCTTCTTCTTTACAATGTAGTAACCATCCCATAGGCCAAAAAACTTCTCTTTCCCAACAGTGTCCCAACATCAAAGGTGACCCTTCCACAATTTTTAAAAAAAGAAACCAAGACATGCAAATAATACTTTAAACTCAGCACATGTATACTTATCTAGATTGAACTTGCTTTACAACTGCACAACTTGGCACGTGTAATGATGTTAAAGGTGACCCATAGATAAGTAGATATTTGCATATTACAAATTGGAGAACATTTATAATGGACAATCAATCAATGGTTGCAAATATTCCCTTTGATTATGTGAATATTGAACCATTGTAATGTTGTGACCACCAGATGTTCTTAGATATCAATTCCTTCTTGCACCAATTTCCATAATGAATGACATATCCAAGAATTCATCTAGACAAAACAGAAGTCGACTTGGGTAAGTGATATTGGCTAGGTAAATAAAATCATTGAAAAATCAATTTAATCTCCTAGGAACCAATTTAATCATTTAGGGAGAAATAATAAACTCACATGAACCATGGCATGAGGGTGAGATAAAATAATATCGAGAGAAACCAATTCAATATGGGCATGAAATTATAGTCCAACAAAGAACAAATTCACCCAAAAATGAGAAATTTCTCAACACAGAGTGTATGGCTCTAAGAGAAATTTTCCCAGGGAATATGATAGATGACCCAACAAATATAAATTGATAATATTCAGTCTTGAGAATGGAAACTTAGCTAAGAGTTTGCAACATTTAGTTTTTATTAACCATAGATCTCAGACTTGGAAGGTAATCAAACACTCAACATTCCAAAGGTGTTGGCATCCATACACTATAAGGAACAAAATGCTTTTACTTTTGAGCCATCACATCAAATTTTAAACTCATCATGCTAACCCTTTAACAAAACCAAGAGAAAGATTTCACAAAATAAATTTTTCCACAACACAGAGAAATTCACACACAAAGACATTGATTTTGCCTTGGAAAGCAAAATGGGAAAACCAACTTTGAATGGGGCTTAGAGTCTTTGTTTTGGAAATATTTGGTTACAATGTAGTTGATGTTCTTTGTGCATTCTCCTCTCCTTGGCCAAAATACCCATTGAGAAATACACTAAAGGAGGAAATACAAAGAGTAGGGGGGTAGGGGAAGCCCAATTTCCATGACCCTTGAATTCCCATTCATCAACCTTCCCTCCTATTCAATTTTCTTATTTACATTTAATTCTCTATTTTCCTCTCACATTCTATTTTTTGTCTTATTTGACTTTCACATTTACATTATTTACATAGGTTGTTGACCTTCATGAATTTCCAATTTAATCTTGCAATTATTGTGTCTTTCACCGATTCAACAGTTCACATTCAATTTGGATCACACCTCCCCATCGAGAGGATTTTCGGTCTCCAAAATATTGAATGAAACCATTCTAGATCAATGTACCTTTTTTTTCTTCTCCAAAACGTGGCTCTGACATTGTCTGTGTCTTTCACCGATTCGACAGTTCACATTCAATTTGGATCACACCTCCCCATCGAGAGGATTTTTGGTCTCCAAAATATTGAATGAAACCATTCTAGATCAATGTACCTTTTGTTTGCTTCTCCAAAACGTGGCTCTAACATTGTCTCTTCGCTACAAATTTGACTCTAGCTCTAGCTCTTGTCCTGGCTATGGCTTTGGCTCTTGGCTCGCTTGTTCCCACAATGCATAATATTTCTCACTGACTCTAAGCTTTGAGCAATCTTCATCATGGACTCAACATCCATTCCCATCTCCCGCTTAGTCTTGGAGATAGTCCATATTGGAAACAAATGAAGCCAGGTAAAATGTTAGTCTATGTTCAATGTGACCCCAACAAGCTATGCCATCACATATCAGTCCCTCAAAAGGAACTGTGGTCTACCTTCTCTTTCTAAGATAAATTGCATCCCATCATGGAAAAAAATATGTAGTGCATGCACATGCTTGCAAGCACATCATGGAGTTCTCTAGAAATCCTCTCTCTAAGGTCATTGACCCCCATGCATCAATATTTGGCACATATTTAGGAAGGATAAATTATTTTGGAAGATTGCAGGTAGAAAATGGAATGGGTTTTCCTTTGTGGTTGGCATCCATCCATTTTCCTATTCGATGGTGATGCAAACCTCATCTACAGTTATATCTCCTTGGACAACTTATTTTCCTTGAATTGGAGATGCAAGTAGCTATCCATATTTTTTAGGATTCACTTTCCACACTACCCTTTTAGTTGTTCGTTTTAGAAGGTGAATATTTGGGTGAAGTTATCGGCACTTCTCTTTCCAATGTCCACTCCATTTGCAGTGGTGGGAAAAGTTCATGTTGCTACTACAAGTATTTACGGATACACTTTTCTTCTCTAGGTGCCTCTGAGTTTGTTGTTGGATTGGAGAATTCCTATTTCCATTCCTCCCTTGAAAGAAATATGTTCTGCACCATGTGGCTTGCTTCTCCTAGCAAGATTCCACTTGATGGTCTTTCTTTCCACATAAATAAAATGCCTCTACATACCAACAAATCACAACTTTATGGCCTCTCTTCTTGCAACAGTGAAAAACAAGAGATGTCCTGTTTGATGAGGACCTCTTCGTATTTTTTATCTTCTTTCTTCAACCAATTGAATTGCTACTTTTTATAAGTGATGGTGCAGTCTGAGTCTTCAATTTCTTCTCATTGTTTCCCTTCTTCAATTCTCCATAGGAAGGATGAGGTGGTAGTTGGTTTCCACCTTCATTTTTTGTTGATATTTCTCCTGAAGAGCATACCAAATCGGGCATGTCTTTCGCCTTCACAAAATTGGTCTCCATGGTCATGGGGTTCACTTCTACCATTGAAGCCTATGCCTTTGTACCAATGGGGCTCAATATTCCTTGTCTTCTCTTTCCCATTCCTTGTCCATCATAGCCCATATTCCTTATGAACTTGGAGCCAATGCATCTAGTACACTTTTCAAAGTCACCAATCTTATCTAGAGAAATGTCTACGGAAGGTGAGCTTATCAGGGTGGTCTCAGTAATGGTGCTAGCTTGGGAAATGGTAGTGGAAGTTTTCCTTTCTTCTTAGTGCTCTTGGAAATCTACTTAGAGCCTCGTCGAGGCCTCCTCCTTATTTGAAAAATATTGTTGCACCCATGTCATCATTTGCATGATCCTATCCTCTTTTCATCTATCCAACTACATGACCTTCTAGCCAAAGTGTACCTGTTGCACTTTGTGCATGTCCCAATTCTCCATGAAAATAAAAAGGGAGTCTTGGAATTATCCAAAATTTTTCTTTAGCAATGGAAATAGTTTGGTAGAGTTCTCAAGGTGCTTCTCCATATCTGTCATGCTCTAGTTGAACATTTGGACTTTCTCCTTCAAGTGGTCAATCTCTTCTCGAAGCTGAGCATTGTTGGTTGTCAAGTCTTCCAATATTTCTCTACTTGGTTTACCCATGCTGAGGTATTTAATGTCATGGAAGTTGTCTCATGGTCAAGGATTCAACTACTCTAATACCATATGAACTGTAAATGAGTAACTTGTAGCCCACTGGCTTCACTGACATGAATCCTTAATGGAAGTCTCTTTTGAGATTTTTTCTCAGTCACGTAGAAAGTGCTTTGTCTCCAAATGGCTCACTAGGCCTCTATTCCCTACTCTATACAACCATATATTTCCTCTTCTTCTCGGGATGACTATAAGGTATTCTCTCTGTGAAAACCTCTACTTTGGACGAGTGGCTAGATCCTTCTCTATGTAACCTCCACAAAAGAACCAATTGGAAACACAATATCAACCCGATATATAAGAAATAATGCTTTGCAAATATTCTGAAGCTAGTAATTAGATGAAAATTCTATGTGAGTTCTATGTTCTTTTGATGGCATGTGAGGCTGATATTGTTTGTAGAGTTGGCACTATTAAGTCTTATGATAATTTTTGGCTCTATGTAACTTTCTTCACTCCGCTCTTAAGACTCTTTCTTCTTTTGAGACATGTCTGGTTGGAATAAGTGAGCTAAGCTAGATTCAAAGATGTCTTCTATTCTTTATATCTTTGTTCACTCAGTACAATAGAGTGATCAATAGAACTTTGGGACTATGGTTCCATTCCAAAGAAGGTCCAAGTTACTCCACTCAACTAAATAGGTTCTCTCTAGTATGTTTCTAATCATAATTGTTATCACCCAATCTAGCACTTGTACAAAGACTTCACAAGATGCTTGGTAAGTGTAACATATGGAAGTACTTACCACTATCACCTAAGCAATTACTTCCCTCATTTTAGTGAAGGATTGAGATCCAACACAAGGGAGGATTCCCAAGTAACCTCAAAGAATCCTATAGCAACGGAAGGCAAGTCTACAACCCCTTATCTTGGTTACTTGATTGTACCACCAACTAGATCAAGATTCAAGGTGAGGTCAACATGGTTTAAAAAAGGAAATTTCAATGTGTGTGTTAGGAGTGTTTCTAAGACAATTAAAGGTATCCAACATAGCAAATGAATCAAATAAATGCCCCAAAACACTAGCTATCAAAGAAAAAGAAATAATTGTAATAAAAATTGAATAAAGAGACAATTTTTTTCAGCAAATAACAAGTTATAACAACAACATTATGACAGACAATAAACTAGTAAATATGTAATGGAAAGGATCCTAACTTTAAGATAAAAGGATAACAAAACAATAACCAATTATTGTTGAAATGAAATAGCATGAAACTACTTTAAATTAATGCTAGATGTCAAACCCTATTGGCTGAAAACTACAATTTCTATGCAACAAATGATGTTAGAGACAAATCTAAGTAAGAAATGAAACTAAACCCTAGATGTTAAGCTATTAGTAACTGAAGGATGAAAATGCAATGTAATTAAACCTAGACTAACACAAGGCTTCAAGAGAGAGAGAGAAAATTAGGGTTAAAAAATTTCTTAGAAAGGAGAAAAAGACTAGTGCCATTTAGTTCCTTGGGCATATGGATTCATTAAATGCAACTTCTATGGAGATAAAGGGAAAGAGAAAAATCAAGAATCAAATACTAGGGGAGTACACTCACAAGCCCTAGGTATTTATTATTTAGAAGAGATACTTAGGGGAGTTCAATCACAAGCCCTAAGAAGTAGTCCTATGTTTTCTAAAGTCTTTTAACAAGAGATCAAGATGGATATTAGGTCAAAACCCTAGAGGAGCCCACTCACAATCTCTATAATTTTTCCCTATAATGATTTTTATCCCCATATTGTGGATAACTTAGGAGATTATGTCTTGATGACCTTCGATTGCATATATGGAGTGTTGAGAGACAACATGACCAACAATATCATTTTGCACAGCTAGAAGACCTGCATTGCCACCACAGTGACCCATCACTTGGTCACTGTCCAAACCAAATTTCCACCACAGGTCACTTGGGTCTTGCTCCATGAGGTACAATGTAGGTATGATGGTGGCTATCATTGTAATATTTGAGGCATTCAAACTTGTGTATCATAGGTTATTTTTTTATTATGAGACATTTTCTTTGGAAACTATTCCTTTGCCTTGTTTAAATGTTGGTGGTTGACTTGGGAACTCAAGTAGATGGTCACCCTTAGGATGGGGTGTTTTTGGGAGATTCCTTTGATGAATCATCGTTCCACTCCTGACCATAATTACCACTTTCCATCATTATTTCCACTCATGCCATCATATCTTAGGATTTTGGGGTAGATTGGCCCTAGAATGGACCATTCCTCATTTCATGGGAAGAAGGAGTTGAAGGCCCAGAGGGGAGTTAGCTGAAAAAAGATAAAATCCTAATGAAATAACCTTCCACATGCTTCACCCAGGGGATCCCGAGAAAGCAATGAAAAGATTCTCTGCAAGAAAATAAGGACCCCATGAAAAGAATAAATAAAAGTGCTTACAGGATTAGTTGAGGATAGGGGGTCTCATCACAAGACAACATATCATGTCCATGGGTATCTAATGGTATAACATTAACATTTCTAGCCATCACACCAGGGTAATGTCTCTCAGTTGCATGGTTGAGGGAAAGGGGGTCTCATCACGATCCAACCTTCTCATTTCCTTCAAAGTACTTGTGGGTGACATTATCGATATCTTGTCACCATGCCAAGGTAGTGGCCTCCAAATTTCCCTATTCTATACTGAAAGAAAATACAAAGAAAGAAATATAAAAGGCAATTCATGGGCTTGGAAAAAATGCATTATGGATTAAAGTGTGGCACACCCTCCACAAAGGCACCCATAAATGAGATACTATGGACCCTTGCATATCATAAACCCCATTCCCATTGATTACTTCTCCCATCCATTTCATTTCATTCACATGACTCATATAGGGTTGTTTCTAAACTTAGGGGGTTTGATCCATTGAAAAGAAGTACCATGCAAACCCACCCACAACCAAATTTGGAAAAACATCTAGTTTATTAAGCACATGTTTGTATGATGTAGTGTTGGTATACATGATTTAATGGATTTTTTATTGACTTGATTCACTCATCATGATGTTTTTACTTGATATCCTTGGAGGGTGTATCCATTTGTCTTGCAAGTATAGGTTGGTGGCCAGTTTTGGAAGAACAAGCCTAGCTTGGGATTTCGTGAGGGAATGACTCCCATAGATTGGATGACACATGCCCACATGCCGAATAACAGAGACATGCTTTCAAAGGCCTAGGAGACAACTGGATAGACATAACCCACCCTTTGCATGCCAAACGCCTTGCCCAAAAGGGGAAAATGTCACTCCCTAGGGGCTTGACATCATATTTGAGGGGCATATGGTGGTTGATGATGAATCAAAGAATGACACGTGGAATTTTGAGGTGGAGAAGCTCCAGATGATTGCCACATGGTCGTTGGAGGCCCTACTTTGCAACCCAACTCCAACAACTTGCTTAGTTTTCCAAAACGTCATCCTTCAAGGGATGACATCACCTTTGTTTTAGGGTTTTCTTTGTGCAAAAGTGAAATTAAAGAGAATTTTTAAATATTATATTTGTAAAGGGGAAAGATTATGGATTTTGAGCCCTAATATTGTTCTTTACCTAAGATTATGTGGACAAACTATGTTAGCTACATTTTGTATAAATAGAGATCATAAGATCTCATCATGATAACATAATTCTCCATTGTGAGAGGTTCTTGGACTGAAATTTTCGCTCTCTTTGGATAGTTCTCTCTCTTGTTCTTTTTTTTATGGCTATGTCTTGGTTATGGTTGATGTAGATGGTGCACTAGCCTTAGAAGGATTTCTTCATTGGTTTTTGGTTGTTAGTCTAGCTTTTATTGCCTCTTAATGCTTGAAGGTGCCATTTATTTCATTGTATTATCATTTGTACAAGTTACAGGTTCTATTTTCCTGAACCAAGTAGGGAGTATAAGAGCATACAACTCTACTTGTGTTTCCACCATTTTATTTCTAAGGGAATATTGCCTCATAAGGGTTTACTAAGAGGAGTATAATTGCATACACCCTCCTAGTTAAAACCCTAGCTAAGCGAAGATTTCCTTGGGGAGTAAAAGGATTTACACCCCCAAGTAAGTATCCTATATAGATTCTTCATATTCTCTTGACTCCATTAACACTTTCTTAAAGGAACTAGTCATTTACTTACTGCATGGGAGAAATAAATTGTTGCCTTTGTAAACGTACAAATTTCAAGTTTTGAAGTTGTCTCTTTTGGATAATGATCTTGATGCCTTGGGGATTCTTCCTCCCTTATGGAGTCCTCTTTCTCCCACAAATTTTTATTTATGTAGTAAAAAT
Source organism: Picea engelmannii (assembly GCA_009831015.1). Lineage (NCBI taxonomy): Eukaryota > Viridiplantae > Streptophyta > Pinopsida > Pinales > Pinaceae > Picea > Picea engelmannii. The sequence continues at coordinate 355,300 of ML777123.1, forward strand.
AACCTATAACCATTAGGGTTGCTCTAAACTCTAACCCTAACCGTTAATATCTCACAAACTAACCCTAAACTAACCCTCTAACCTTGCTAGTTTAACCTACTAACCTAGGTGCATCTATTGGGATAGATTTTGGCAATTTTTTATGGTCATATTTGGTGTTGTACTTAATTAAATGGTACATGCATAAGGCTGGTATAATGTTGTATAAATTTACTTTTATGACAACCATCTTTATTCAGTCTTGAAGTGTTATTTTCGGTCCACATTGGTTACTAGTTTTATTCCTGACATTGCTAACTAATATAGACCTTTTATTTGTTGATTTGGATGTAATATATTGTTGATTTACTAACTTGTATGTTGTTTATTTTAAGGACATCAAGATTAAATTACTAATTCATTACTATACTTGGTTGGAAAAGTGTCTTTTCCTGTGTCTCAAGAAGGTACAGGTGCACCAACAACTATCTCTTTAATTAGTATCCATTTACCTCTCTTTACTTATCATTTTCAACCAATCTATTCTTCCATCACTTGACCTTTTGGGGGACTTCACCTTACACCTCCCTTCATCCTTCTCGTTCCCCTAGGGTCACCAAGATCGCTTCCCTAGAGTGACCTAGTCACACTTGAAGTGTGGGACCTACATCAAGGTGACATTGGGTGTAGGATTCCCAAGTTGTAGCACTTGCTTTGTGGTTGGGTTAGGATTTTCCCAACCTACAACTTATGTTATAACATTTTGGCACTGTTTCCGGGGAGGATTTTGAATCCGCTTTGTGCCCTAAAATGACACTTTTGGCAAGTCTCTTTCCCAATGCTTCACCTTGAGCTTGCATGGCGACTCCACTCCAAGAAATTACCCATTTTACTTTGATAAACCTTCTTCAAAGTTTGTCTGGCGGCTCCACCATTTCCCAAACCCACCTTTCCATTACTTACCTTTCCTCTTCTCTCCCCTTTCATCCTTTTATAAGCCTTCCTCTCCCCCAAAAACTCCTTTGATGTTTTCTTCTATTCGATGGGACTATGGAACTTTGGAATCAACCAAGACCCCACCATCCCTCATGGAAGGAAATTTTGCAGATGGAAAGAGAAAAATTTGCTAATGAAGTCATTAAAGAGATGATGAATCAAGTAAAAGAGATGCTTGAAGAACATGCTTATGAAAAAAGCTTCTAAGAAGATCATGATGAAACTTATCATGTTGAAGATTCTGAGGAGGAATTTAATGAATATGAAATACTTTCATTTAATGACCCGGATGAAGACATCTAAGTTGTTATTCCTCCTATGCATCAAGAAGAGAACACTATGAATTATGACCCTGTCAAGGATGTTGACGACAACCTATTGCATGATCCTGGAAGTGAAGGAGCACTAGAATATCCCTCGGATACAGTTGATCAACATATTGACACTTTCTAATACAGGTGGATATCAGTGGCCCCCACATTTTCCAATTGTCTCAAAACAAGTTTTTGGCAATTTTGGTAATTTACTATTTTTAGCAGTTTTTAACTTTCAGGGCCATTTTGAGGGCCTAAATGAAGGTTTTTTGGGATCGATATTCTCAATTATAGCTAAAGGATATAATTGATCCCCCCCCAAATTAATATCCTCAATGATACCTTTCCAACGAGCTATCTTTCTCCCCAAACGGAGATCGTATTCCAAAGTTATGCCCCCGAGAAGTTGATACATCAAACTACCCAAAACGGGATCCACAAAACTGTTGGCTTTTCATATTTTGTGGTTAGGGTTTGGATTTTATTTATGATAAAAATGACTTTGGAGCCTCATTGTAAAATCAACTTCTTGTTAATGCGAGTAGCAGACACATCTATTCTCATAGATAAGTTGTCACCATTCTACCGAGTCTTTTACTCTGTATTTTTACAATCTTTGTACATTTTCGCTCATTAATAGAAAATTGTGTATTTTTGTATCTATGTGTTTATGGTTGCATCTATGATACATTTTTGTTATATTATTGGATATTCGAGATATCTTTGTACATTGATTTATTATATCTCCTTTCTCATTCCATGCCGAAAATAATCCAGATCACTTTCATACAGATTGGAAAACGTGGATGGGACATGGCCCTTCTCATATTTGACAGAGATCCCACTTACGACGTTGAGGGTAGCCCTCAAACAAAGTATTAGTATCCATGCATATATGACTGATATGTTTGGGATGGTGATAGTGACATGATCACATGTTTTCTCGATCCATTTGAGAATGACTTGCCACAACATCTTCAGGGTGATGCATATCCTCTTGGGGATTCATATTTTTTCTATGGAGATTTTCAAACATCTTCTCCCTTGATTTTGGAAGAGTACCAAGAGATAGCCATCCTGGGGAAATCAAAGGTTCACTCTACGAAGAAGAATTTTTTTCATCTTGGGAATTCTCATGAGGATTCAGAGATGAAGAGGCAGTGTTTTTCTTCTTCTAGACCTAAGCCCGTCCCATACTTCATTTCTTCATCTTGAGTGAAGAATGGGGTCTTCTTGAGTTATCTCACATATTCTCAATATTTAGGTAGCAATGATTTTATTGATCAGGAAGAAGGTGAACCATCATCTACATATGCTATTCCACTCCGGAGATGGATAGATCGAGCTTGTGGCTATGCTCGCAAGCGGGAGTTCCAAGACGATCAAGATTGTGGTTTCTCTTTTCAGCAGGATTTCCTCCCTCCCACCCATCTCCATGAGTTTTATTTCATGATTTATTATATGTCTATTTATTCTCATGGTTACTATATGTTATAATTATCTTTTTTGTTTCACATGATTAAGCACAAGGGAAGTGTCTTCATCCGATGATCAGGTGGTTCCACTGGTTGTATGATTTCACCTGACACCTTTGAGACTTGATATTCAGGGTCCTAGGAACCTGATCCAGGTGGATATTGGTGGCCACCCACCTATTCCACTTGGACCCCCACCATTTCTTCTTTCATTTTTTTCAGTTTCCACATAGTTTACTATTTTTAGCAGTTTTTTGGGTCCTGAACTTCCAGAGCCGTTTTGAGGCCTTAAACGATGTTTTTTTGGGAAAACAGGGAGAAACATGGATTATGGATCAAATTTTCTCACCCAAAAGTTGTAGTCCTCGGATAGATATTTCTAACGAGGTATAGAACGTGTCAAACGGAGATTGTATGCCAAAGTTACATCCCTGGGAAGTTGATGTACCAACTTACCCAAACGGGGCCCATAGTCTTGGTGTTTTATCTCCTAGGGTTAGGTATTTGGATGTTTAGGGTTTTCCATTGTTTCTCAATAATAATAGGCCTTCGAGCCTCATTGTAACACAGTTCAGAGGCTAGTATCCGACACATCTCTTCTCATAGATAATCTACCAGCGCCCTAGCTAGTTTATTTCCATTCTGTCTGTAAGCATATTTCAGTCATTTGTTATTAATGAAATGAAGTCTTATTTCCGCTACATCTCTATGTTTATGTGAATTTTTGTATTTCATTGTATTCCTACATAAATCTGGATCAGTGGTATCAGAGAGGTCTGCTCATTCTTGATCCTTCTTTGCATGCCCCAACGAGATTGGGGTATAAGGAGTTGGGGCTCGATCTGGTTGAACCTTTGCAAGATCAGCCTCGCAAACCCCGATGACCACCCATGGGGGAAGAAAATAAAGATGAGGGAGCAGGAGATATTATCAAAATGTTGCTCGAGGAGGCCCTCGAGAAACAAAGGAACGCGATGATGGACAACTTTGCACAGATTCTTCAACGGATTCCGACTGGTGGTGCATCGACATCCAAAAGCCACTCTGGAGCTGCCACTCCTTTTAAGGTACAAGTAAACTTTGAAATTCCCATATTTGACGGCCAAATAGATGCATATGTCATAGATAGATGGTTGAATCTGTTAGAAGGATATTTCTCGGTTCATGACTTTTTCGATCGAGAAAAGATTATTTTCGCACTCCTCAAATTCGCCCCCCATGTCAAGGACTGGTGGGAAACCTACTCGGAGCAAGAGGGTGAGGGATAACCCTATTTGTTCTTGGCCACACCTACTTGGAATTCTTTCCGAGACACCATCAAGGAACAATATTATCCCATGGGGAGCTATGAGGACAAACACATACAATGGACTACGTTGCAGCAACAAAGGGACCAAGATGTGCATGAGATGATGAATCTGTTTCATACCCTACGCACAAAGCTGGGTATCAAAGATTCAGAGAAAAATTTGGTGTTAAAGTACCACAGTTGTCTACATAGATACATTCAGGAGGAAATGGAGTTCCTTGACATCTCCTCGCTTGGTGTGGCATACCGATATGCTACCAAGATTGAGCAGAAGTTCAAACAGAAGAAGCAAGACTTTGGGTCTGTAAATCAGAAGCAAGGGAAAGGTACTCCCAAACCACAGAAAAAAGGACCAAACCAAGGTGGGTCAGCCCAGGACAACCCACCAAAGCCACAAGAAAAGAACACCATGAAGCCAAAAAAGGACACAGGGAAGTGGTGTGAGTTCCATAAGAGCTCCACTCACAACACAAGTGAGTGTCAGGCCAAGCAATTACTAGTAGCCGAGTTGAAGGCTTCTGAATCAGATGCATGCTCCGACTCTGAATCAGAACATGACAAGGGGAATGACAGGGGGAAGAATATTATCGATGTGGAACCCAATGCCACCATTACCACCACGAAGATCCAAAAGGAGGAACCAGAAGATCCAAAGGAGGCAGAGCGTCTCTTCCATTCCAAGTTGTGGATAAAGGGTTCCCCATTGTAATTCATTGTCGACAGTGGGAGCCAGAAGAACCTCATCTCGGTAGAGGTTGTGAAGAACTTGGGCTTGTCGACCATAGCACACCCACAACCATACACCATCGGGTGGTTGCACCAAGGATGAGACCTCCGCGTCAGTCAACAATGTCGCCTTCCCTACAACATCAAACCCTTCACGGATGAGGTATTATGTGACATTGCTCCTCTTGATGTTTCTGATGTATTATTAGGCCAACCGTACTTGTGGAAGTGACATGTTGTGTATGAGTCCAGGCCTCGTGTTTTTATTATCACTTTAGGCAATAAGATGTACAGGATACCGGAGATATCACCGCCTACCACCATCTCTTTGGTTACTGCAAAACAATGCAGTAAGCTCCTTTCCAAAACCATGAAATTTGTTTTCCTGATGATCCGCCCTCAAGGAAAGAGGAATATTGTGGCCATGACCTCCAGACAAGGCCCCGCTGCACAAAAACAACAGATGGATAAGATCGTGGAGGAGTACGAGGACATCTTCACCTCCCCCACAGGGGTGCCTCTACACTGCCAGGTCAAGCACCCCATCGATCTGACCCCAGGTGTGTCGTTGCCCAATGGACCCATTTACTGACGCTCTGTCCTGGAGAATGAAAATCAAGAGGCAGATTCAGGAGTTGTTTCAGAAAGGTCACATCCGACCGAGTTCATCGCCCTGTGGGAGCCCAATCGTATTGGTGCAGAAGAAGGATGGGACTTGGAGACTCTGCATTGACTATCGGGCACTGAACAAGATCACTGTCCGAAATAGGTACCTGATCCCACGGATTGATGACCTTCTGGACCAACTCAAGGGGGGCAAAATATTTTAGCAAGATCGAATTGAAGTATGGGTATCACCAGGTACCAATCGAACCCTCTGATGTGTGGAAGATTGCATTCAAATCCAAGGAGGGCCTTTTCAAATGGTTGGTCATGCCTTTCGGTTTGACAAATGCCCCTGCAACCTTCATGAGGCTAATGGATGACATCCTATGGCCATTCACCAACTCATTTGTAGTGGTGTACTTGGATGACATTCTAATATTCAGCTAGACTTGGGAATAGCACCTCCACCACATCCGACGGGTCCTCCAAACACTACGGCAACACAAGTTGTGTGCTAATTTGGAGAAATGCACTTTTGGCATAATCCAGGTTCAGTATCTGGGATACATTATTGATGAGCGGGGGATGCAGGTGGATCCAGCAAAGATGTAAGTCATTCAGGATTGGCCAGCCCCAACCACCCTAACAGAGCTCCGCAACTTTTTAGGTCTTGCCAATTTCTACCGCAGGTTTGTGTTGGGATTCTCTCATATCACTTGGCCCTTGAGTCAAGTCACCAAGGGAGGAGCTAAAGCAAAATTCTTTTGGTCTGAATCTCAACAAAAGGCATTCAGGGAGTTGAAGTCACCTCTGCTCTGCACCAGTGCTCACATTACCAGACTTGCAATAACCATTTGAGATCGAGACAGATGCCTCTGACTATGATATTGGGGCAGTCCTTACTCAACATGGGCATCCAGTGGCATATCATAGTGAGACACTTTCCGACACAGTCTAGAAGTATCCCACTTATGAAAAAGAAATGTATTCCATTGTGCAGGCTTTTCAGCAATGGAAGCATTACATTTTGGGAAAGGAAACAGTCATCCACACAGACCACTGACCCCTACAGTTCATACAGACACAAGGGAAGTTACAGAACGATCGCCATCAGAAGTGGTCCACATACCTGCAACAGTTTCATTTGAACATTAAGTACAAAAAAGGCAGCACAAATAATGTTGCAGACTGCCTCAGTCAACCACCCATCGTGGCACTAACCACTGTGCTCAACTCTTGTGGGCACGAAACTTCTGATTGGCCGCTTCTCTACACAAGTGATCCAGAATTCAGCCACACATACAATACACTCTTGGAGGGTAAGCAAGTTCCCAATTTTCACCTCCAGGATGCCCTGCTTTGTCACCTGGGACACCTTTGTGTTCCTTCAAG
>ML777123.1:362146-379506 GCA_009831015.1 Picea engelmannii
ATTGGCCGCTTCTCTACACAAGTGATCCAGAATTCAGCCACACATACAATACACTCTTGGAGGGTAAGCAAGTTCCCAATTTTCACCTCCAGGATGCCCTGCTTTGTCACCTGGGACACCTTTGTGTTCCTTCAAGCGAGCATCCCAAGATGATTTGGGAGGTGCACTATAGTCGGGTCGTTGGGCATTTCGGGGTCGAGAAAACCATGGTAGTACTACAAAAGTATTTCTATTGGCTGAACCTTCAAAAAGATGTCGAGAATTACATCAAGTCCTGCACTGCTTGCGCCATTGCCAAACCGACCATCAAGAAGCAAGACCTCTATACTTTGCTTCCTACCCCCAGTGAACCTTGGGAATCCATCTCTATGGATTACATGTCGAGCATTCCTTCTACTAAGCATGGCAATGACTGTGTTTTTGTGGTCGTCGNCCGATTCTCGAAGATGTCCATTATGATGGTCTGCAAGAAGAATATCACAACAGAAGCCACTGCTAAACTCTTCTTTGAACGAGTGTGGGTACACTTTGGGATACCACAGTCTATCATCTCAGATCGGGATAGTAGGTTCCTCAGTACATTTTGGTCCAGCCTCTGGTCAATGTTGGACACCAAGCTCACCAAGTTCACAACTTTCCATCCGCAAACTGATGGCCAGACAGAGGTCATCAACTGGATGATCGTACACATTCTGCGCATGTACAATTTAAAGCATCCACGTACATGGGATGAGATCCTCCCCTGTGTACAACATAGCTACAACCGAGCTCTCCATAGCTCAACCAGCCACAACCCCTTTCAAGTGGGCTTGGGATTCCAGCCACTATATCCCATTGACATAGCCATACCATTTGTGGCTACTCGGGAAGATTCAGCTCATGTCCAGTCTGAGGCAGATAAGGCAAACAACTTCATTGAGCACATTCAACAAATCCACCAATAGGTTCATGACATCTTGGACAGAGCCAATTCTAAGTACAAGCAGCGACATGATCAACATCGGGTGCCACACAACTTCCAAGTGGGCGACAAAGTGTGGTTGCATTTGCAAAAGGAGCACCTCGTTGGACCCCACCGCAAGCTTTGTCCACTTCGATATGGGTCGTACACCCTCACCAAGGCTGTAGGGGAAAATGCCTTTGATCTCAGCATTCCACCATTCCTTGGTTTGGACCCAGTGTTCAATGTGGACCGCCTTCGGCCCTACTTTCCACCTCTACTAGACACATCCGACATGGCAGAACAACTCACACCAACTGAGTTAAATCCAGACTGCATGGAACAAGCCAGAACTGATCAAATCATGGATACATAGATAAATCACACCCAAAAACAAAGGATACTGCTATATCGAGTTGTCAAAGCAAGCCAACTCCTTCACCAAGGCAAATGGCTCACCAGGGACCAAGTTCAGCAGAAGTTTCCTCATCTCATGGAGGAACTCAACGCAATGGGGACCATTGCTTCCTAAGGGGGGAGGAATGATCCAGGTAGATATTGGTGGCCACCCACCTATTCCACTTGGACCCCCACCATTGCTTCTTTCATTTTTTCAGTTTCCACACAGTTTACTATTTTTAGCAATTTTTCGGGTCCTGAACTTCCGAAGTCGTTTTGAGGCCTTAAACGACGTTTTTTTGGGAAAACAGGGAGCAACATGGATCGTAGATCAATGTTTATCACCCAAAAGTTGTAGTCCTCATATAGATATTTATAATAAGGTATAGAACGTGTCAAATGGAGATTGTATGCCAAAGTTACGTCCCCGGGAAGTTGATGTACCAACTTACCCAAACGGGGCCCATAGTCTTGGTGTTTCATCTCCTAGGGTTAGGTCTTTGGATGTTTAGGGTTTTCCATTGTTTCTCAATAATAATAGGCCTTCGAGCCTCATTGTAACACAGTTCAGAGGCCAGTAGCCGACACATCTCTTCTCAGAGATAAGCTACCAACGCCCTAGCTAGTTTATTTCCATTATGTCTGTAAGCATATTTTAGTCATTTGTTATTAATGAAATGAAGTCTTATTTCCGCTGCATCTCTGTGTTTATGTGTATTTCTATATTTCATTGTGTTCCTACATAAATCCGGATCAGAACCCAAGTAAGTAGGTAAGTCATATTGATTTCTTTCATCATACATCTTTCTTTCTCATAGTAGTTTAGATTGCATTTCTCATTTGCTTTTTTATTTTTTTATTTTTCTCTACTTGCATATTGACTTCATACTTAGTTTAGATTTTTTTTTTAAATGTCAAAACTTTCTTTTTCTAGCTTAGTTGGTTTTGATTATGATCATATGAGAACAAGGATGAGTAGTCCATATTTCACTTGACAATTTGGTGTTTCCTTGTAGGCACAGGTTTACCAGGAGATGTTGTGGTTCTCATGCACTCTACAATGAGCACATGTCCCCAAGTAGGAGCCAAATGTTATCCCCATTTTATGGATAACTGAGGAGATTATGTCTCGAGGCCCTCGGGTTGCAGATATGGAGTGCCGAGAGACCAAGTGACCAACAATATCCTTTTGTACAACTAGAAGACCCGCATCACCACCACAGTGACCCGACACTTGGTCATTGTCCACACCATCTTTCCACCACTGGTTACTTGGTTCTTTCTCCATGCGGTACAAGTCAGGTATGATGGTGGGTATCATTTTAATATTTGAGGCATTCAATCTTGTGTATCAGAGGTTATTTTTTTATTATGAGACAATTGCTTTAAAAACTATTCCTTTGCCTTGTTTAAATGTTGGTGGTTGACTTGGGCACTCAAGTAGATGGTCACCCTTAGGATGGGGTGTTTATGGGAGCTTCCTTTGATGAATAAGCATGCCACTCCCGACCATACTTACCACCTTCCATCATTATTTCTCCTCATGACATCATATCTTGGGATTTGGGGGTAGACTAACCCTAGAAGGGACCATTCCTCATTTAATGGGAAGAAGGGGTTGAAGGTGTAGAGGGGAGTTAGCTGGAAAAAGATAAAATTCTAATGAAATAACCTTCCAGATGCTTCTCCCAAGGGATCTCGAGAAATAAATGAAAATATTCTCCACAAGAAAATAAGGACCCCATGAAAAGAATAAATAAAAACACTTAAAGGATCAACGGAGGATAGGGGTTGTCATCACGAGCTAGCCTATCACATCCATGGGTATCTAACATTATGACATTACCATTTCTGGCCATCACACTAGGGTAATGGCTCTCAGTTGCATGGCTGAGGGAAAGGGGGTCTCGTCATGAGCCAACCTTCTCATTTCCGTGAAAGTACTTGTGGGTGACACATTTGATATCTAGTCACCACGCCAGGGTAGTAGCGTCCAAGTCACCCTAAGCTATGTTGAAAGAAAATACAAAGACAGAAAGATAAAAGGAAATTGATGGGCTTGGAAAAAATGCATTATGGATGAAGGTGTGGCACACCCTCCACAAAGGCACCCATAAATGAGATAATATGGACCCTTGCATATCATGAAACCCATTCCCATTGATTACCTCCCCCATCCATTTCATTTCATTCACATGAATCATATAGGGTTGTTCCTAAACTTAGGGGGTGTGATCCATTGAAAAGAAGTACCATGTCAACCCAACCACAACCAAACTTGGCAAAACGTCTAGTTTCTTAAGCACATGTTTGTATGATGTAGTCTAGGTATATATGTTTTAATGGCTATTTTATTGAATTGATTCACTCATCATGACGCTTTGCCTTGAGATCCTTGGAGGGAATATCTATTTGTCTTGCAGGTACAAGTTGGTGGCCAATTTTGGAAGAGAAATCCTAGCTTGGGATTCCATGAGGGCAAGCAACCCACAAGATGGATGAATAGGCCCACATGCCATATGACAGAGAGATTCTTTCGGAGGAATGGGAGACATCTATATAGACATAGCCCACCCTTTTCATGCCAAACAACTTGCCCAGAAGGGGGAACACGTCACTCCCTAGGGGCTTGATGTCACATTTGAGGGGCATGTGGTGGTTGATAATGAATCAAAGCATGACACATGGAATTTTGAGGTAGTGAGGCTTCAGATGATTTCTACATGGCCTTTGGAGGCCCTACTTTGCAACCCACCTCCAACGACTTGCTCAATTTTCCAAAATGTCCTCCTTCAAGGGATGATGTCACCTTTGTTTTAGGGTTTTCTTTGTGCAAAAGTGAAATTAAAGAGAATTTTTAAATATTATCTTTGTAAAGGGGAAAGATTAGGGTTGTTGACCCCTAATATTTTTTTTCCCTAATATTATGTGGACAAACTATGTTAGCTACATTTTGTATAAATAGAGATCATAATATCTCATCATGATAACATAACTCTCCATTGTGAGAGGTTGTTGGACTAAAATTTTCTCTCTCTTTTGCTAGTTCTCTCTATTCTTCTTTTTTTTATGGATATTTTTTGGTTATGGTTGATGGAGATGGTGAACTAGCCTTGGAAGGATTTCTTCATTTATTTTTCGTGGTTAGTCTAGCCTTTATTGAACTTTAATGCTTGAAGGTGCCATTTATTTCATTGTATTATCATTTCTACAAGTTAAAGGTTCTATTTTCTTGATCCATGTAGGGAGTATAAGGGCATACACCCCTACTTTTGTTTCTACCATTTTATTGCTAAGGGAATATTTCCTCATAAGGGTTTACTAAGAGGAATATAATTGCATACACCCTCCTTGTAGCATCCCTGACCTCACATCGGTCGGGACATGCTACTCCTCATACGCCTTACTTAGCTCTGAAACCGTCTTTGTAACATTCTCATCCTTCAATAGGTCAAGACCTTGCTACTCCTGAACACTCTTTCATGCTCAGATACCAATTTGTAACATCCTCGACCATTCATGTCGGGCCATGCTATACCAAAGAACGCATTTGTTCTCTTTGCGGAACGTACTGTAACATACTTAGCATCCTAACTAAGCTATGTCTCATATAATTTTCTAACTGCATGCAATTAAAACATATGCACACACAGAACTCTTGCGGAAGCTTAATATATATAAAACATGAACAGACAAATACGCTATGTAAATGCATGAATTCACACTGAAATAGCAGTAAACATATACATGCAATAACCATAAGCATACAGACAACTATAATCACGCATAGGATAAACCCATAAAAATAACACATGAATAACAATGCAACATGTAAATTAATCACGCAATTGACACTTATCTTTGTGAGAATATCACCAACTGTGTGCAGTCCTTCCACGAACCTCCCAGCCTTAGACCACATTTTTCATCACTCTCAACAGTGAGTCAACCCCAAGTTGGGACTAAACTCCACCCGAGTAAAGGGGTTCCTAACCAGGCTAAAGGCTCATGAACAACAGGAAAGAGTCTGTCTTAGGTGCTCACTCAACTAACATCCTACAGTCCCTCATTCCCCACATGCCTATCCCACCCAAGGAAGTGTGCCCCTTCTCTACTCAACAATCCCTCGGCTGCCCCACTTCCCTTCCAGGGCTTCAACAATAGGCTAGATATGGAGTCTCAAAGCCCTGCAACCGTAGTTCAGCACCTTCGGGAAATCAATCCCCAGCAATTCTCTCACCCAAAGAATTTATCACAGGCCTGACAACCCACCTCTTCAATATCCCATGGGCCTAACAACTCGCTTCTTCAATCCCACTCCCAAGCTAACAATTACCCAACGGAAGGCTCTGGATATGGGTTCAAGTAAATTCATGAAGATACAAATGATAGCTCGATGGCCGCCAATGCTCCTTGATGATTGTCTGTATATCTCAGTGATGGATGAATCAGGGAAAAAATGATGGTCTGACTGATGGAGAGTTCCCGAAATGAACTAAGTCCAACAATATGTATGCATTCCCCCAATCTGACACTTGTCATGTTGGAAGCTACTTTGGCCCACTTGGCCCCAACTTAGAACTTAGGATAACATAATTATCCATACTTTATGATTTAAGAAATATTAATATAATATTCCTTAACTTAGCCCCTCCCTTTCCCTAACTAGAGGATTTTAGTTCCCCATCTCTTTTATCGTGGTCGGTCTGCGCGCAACGATGTATTTTATATTAAATATGAGATATGTACAAAAATAGGCGCACTGGCCTTTAACATATAGGCTCTCCGGCCTAATCAAAACATAAGCATCCTAGCTTATAATATTGGCTCACCAGCCTATAAAACATATCAGATACACAAGGCTCCCTGGCCTCTACATCGCGCGCACTTAAGATGTTGCGCGCGGTATCCCAGAATGTGCACACTTCCTCATTTTACTGTGCAGTACATGTGCACACTATGACATGAAATGTGCATACCAAAATGATATCAAATCAGCTCACCAACTTATGTACATTTGTATTTACATTTTCAATTAGGTTCGACCTTAGGGATATTACAATCCCCTCCCCTTATTTATGCACTATCCTCACTACATCATGTACCCATGTACAACTAAATTTCAAAATCCTCAAAAATATGCGGGTATTATGCCCGCATTGCATCCTCATGCTCCAAAGTAGCGTCCTTAGGACCGTACCAGGTCCATTGGACCTTTACAAGCCCTATGGATCGATTATGGAGTTGTTTGATTTTTGGGTCCAAAATGCACACCGAACGCACTTGAAAAGCACCTTCTTGCTCTACCTGAATCACATTCCAATCAACAACCTGATTAGCATCAAGTATATATTTCTTTAGCAAGGATACATGAAATATGTTATGAACAGACATAGATGCAGGCAATGAAATCATATAAGCTACTAGACCAATCCTCTCTAGGATTTCAAACGGCCCACAATAGTGAGTTGTCAACTTTGAACAATTTCCCAACTTCAGGGAACTTCTATTGGCTTTCACTTTCAAGAATACATGGTCACCCACTTTAAATTCCCTGTGAGTTCTTCCCTTATCAACATAGATTTTTTGCCTGTACTGGGAAGCCTTTAAATTTTGTTTTATTTTCAACATTTGCTCTTCCATTTCCCTGAGAAATTCTGGCCCAACCACTACTCTATCTACTGGGTTATCCCAACTTACCGGTGTGTTGCACTTTCTGCCATAAAGTGCCTCAAATGGGCTCATCTTTAGAGATGCTTGGTACCCATTGTTATAAGAGAACTCTACCAAGTGTAGGTAGTCTTTCCATTTTGATGGTTTATCCATCACATACATCCTCAACATATCCTCAATCACTTGATTCACCCTCTCTGTTTGTCCATCTGTTTCTGGATGATAAGTTGTACTAAATTTCAAATTTGTTCCAAATCCATTAAATAATCCCTTCCAAAATTTTGAGTTAAATTTTGGATCTCTATCATACACAATTGTCTTGGGTATTCCATGTAACCTAGCAATTTCCCTCATATAAACATCAACAATGTTTGCTTCCTTGTGAGTGAGCTTAACCAGAATAAAATGGGCAGCTTTAGTAAGCTTATCCACCACTACCATGATAGAACCATGTTGCTTGTTCATTATGGGCAGTTTGGTAATGAAATCCATGGTTACAACTTCCCATTTCCACCCAAGAATGGGTAATGGTTGTAGCAAACCAGCTGGGTGTCTATGCTCAGTCTTTACTTTTTGACATTCCAAACATCTGGCAATAAAATCATCAACCTCTTTCTTCATGCCTGGCCAATAATATTGGCTCTTGATAGCCGCAATAGTTTTCTGATATCCTGGGTGCCCAGCATAAGGCACATTATGCATTTATCTCAATATCAAACTTTAAAATTCCTGAGAAATTGGTACATAAATTCTGCCCCTGTATATGATAAGTTCATCCTCATCTGGCTTGTATTTTTCAATTTTCTACTGCAAATTACCTTGCTGTAATTTTTGCCACTAAATCCTTGTATTGTAAATCTAATTTGGCAATCTCTATAATTAGGTGTTTCAAATCTGATTGATACATGCTAATGGTTGTAGCATGCATTTCATGCACTCTTCTGTTGAGTGCATCAACCACTTTGTTCTCTTTTCCCTTGATATGCTTTATATCGAAGTCATATTCGCTTAGAAATTCTAACCATCTGCTTTTCCTAGCAATTAAAGTTGGTTGATCAAACAAATATTTCAGACCATTGTGGTTTGTCCTCATTTCAAACCTTTTACCCATGAGGTAGTGTCTCCATTTCCTCAAGGCATGTACTATGGTTTCCAACTCCAAATCATGAGTGGCATAGTTTCTTTCATGCTCCTTCAGCTTCCTTGATTCATAACATATAACAAACTCATTTTGACTGAGGACCCCACAAAGTCCCTCTTTACATGCATCAATGCATACAATTAAGTCTTCATTTGGGTCTTATATCCTTAGTATTGGAGCACTTGTTAATAATTGCTTCAAGTGTTGGAAACTCTTTTCACAATCCAATGTCCACCAAAACTTCACACCCTTTCTTTGCAATGAAGTGATTGGGTGTGTAATCTTTGAAAATCCATCTATAAATATCCTATAGTATCTTGCAAGGCCCATGAATGATCTCACCTCTGTCACATTATTTGGCACTACCATTCTCTAATGGCTTTTATCTTCTCAGGGTCCACTGTTATCCCATCCTTTGAAATGATGTGCCCCAAATAGTGAATTTGCTTTTGGAAAAATGAGCACTTGCTCAATTTGGCATATAATTGATGCTCCCTTAATACTTTCAAAACCATCATCAAATTACGTTCATGCTCTTCTTTTGATTTGGAATATATGAGAATGTCATCCAAAACGACAATGACAAACTTGTCTAAATATTCCCGGAAAACACCATTCATTAAGCACATGAAAACAGTTGGTGCATTTGACAATCCAAATGACACCACTATGAACTCATAATGACCATACTTTGTCCTGGAAGTGGTCTTGCTGATATCTTCCTCTTTAATCCTTACCTAATGGTATCCTAACCTGATATCTATCTTTGAAAAGATATTTGCATCATTCAATTGATCAAACAGATCAGCAATCATTGGCAGAGGATACTTGTTCTTTACAGTCACTTTATTCAACTGTCTGAAATCAATGCACAATCTTAATTTTCCATCTTTCTTCTTCACAAACAAGACTGGGGCACCTCAAGGTGACACACTTGGGCGTATATGCCCCTTATTCAAAATCTCTTCAAGTTGCATTTGCAACTCCTTCAGCTCTAGTGTACTCATTATGTAAGGATTCTTTGACACTGGAGYTGTTCCAGGCATTAGATTTATAGAGAAATCAATGTCTCTCCTTGGGGGTAGTCCTGGTACCTCCTTGAACACATCTTCAAAATCTTCCAGGACTGCATAATCTTCCAAATTTGGCACCTTATCTCTAGGTGTCTCCGCCAAATGAGCTGCAATTATTTGACACCCTTTTCTATAACATTTCTTCAGTTGCAATGCTGAAATCTCTCTGACGGCTACTGCCCTGGGAATTCCCTGCACTTTCCTTAGTTTCCCTTCCTCATCCAAGAAAGTAAATGCTTTTTTATGGTAGTCTAGGATGGCATGTTGTTGGTCCAACCAATCCATCTCAATTAGACAGTCATAGGAACCTAAAGGCAAGATGTTCAAATCTACCTAGGTGTTCATTCCATTCATGTCAATAAGACATGACTTAACCATCCCATTAACTTTTCTTTTGGCCCCTGTAGCCAGCTGCACCAACCAAGATTTCCCATGCTCGCTTCTTGGCAAATGAAAACTTTGCACCACTTTAGGATCTATATAACTATGACTAGCTCCTAAATCAATTAAAATAACAATGGTTTGGTTGTTGATCATACCTTCCACTTCAATCATATGTGATTGATATTCTGCTTGCTTGTTGTCCAGGGATGCATAGATCCTAGGTATCTTTCTACCCATGCCCTCCACTGTTTCAGCTTGTTGTACATTATGAACAGTCCTCCCTTTTTCACCTTTGTGTGGACAATCTATGAACATGTGATCCGGTTTACAACCCCAACATTGAATAGGTGGTTGCCTTGACCTTTGACTTCTTGTGTCCATTGTTCTGGGTTCCTTAGGAGTTTTTTGTCCCTGTGGACTATTCTAAAGAATGGTGGCTTAGACCCCTTCTTATTTTGATCCATATTGAATTTCGTTTTGTCTTCCCAAGATTTTTGGAATGTTGGCCTTGATTTTTGTTGATCATATAGGCATTTAGCTCGCCTTATGGTCTCCTCCAATGTCTTGGGATCATCGTACTATATTTTTTCAGTGATGAATGATGGAAATCCACTCAAATACCTTTGAATTTTTACTGTCTCATCCTTGATGAAAGAGACATACTTTAGCAGTTCTAGAAACCTTCTCTCATATTCCTCAATTTTCATACTCCCAAGCTTGAGTTCAAAGAACTCTTTCATTTTCTTGTCATAGTATCTCTTAGTCAAGTATTTCTTCTCAAAATACTTCTTGAATCTTCTCCAAGTAACATTTTTCTCTTTAATGTGTTTCACCTACACAAATTGATCCCACCACATGGATGCTTTTCCTTTGAGTTGATAGATGGAAATTCTACCCTCTTCATGAGAGGAATAATTATCAAATTGAAAATACTTTATCATGCCCAGCATCCATGTCTCTGCATATTCATTGTTCTTGTGCTCATGATCAAATGTAGGAGGTTTGATTTTGTTCATTTCTCCTTGCGGTTCATCCACCCCAGACCTCTCATACTTTCTGACAGGGGATGGACTTGAGCTGTTGTGTGATCTCTTATTGGAATTCCTCGAAAAGTGGTGGTGATGACTTCTAACACTTCTTGTTTTTCTTTTCTCATCATGAGACTTGTGAATTCCCGATTTGCTCGAGCCACTCTCCTTATCCAATTTATTTTCTATTATGTTCAAGCTCTCCAATAACTTCATGTTGAAGTCATCCTGTTACTCCTTGGCTCTCATAAGCCCTTCATTATCATCTTTATGGCTTTGAACATCCTTCTGTAAATTTTTAATGGTCTATGCCATATTTATGTTTTCATCCCTTTCTTCACCATGTCCATTGGAGTTTGTTCCTTCCATGCTCAAATGGACATCCATCCCTCTGACGTCATCTTCCTGGATGTAATTTTTTGGTGCATCTTCCATTACTCTAGACTCTAAATTGATCTTTATATAATCTAATTGTTGTTAACGCTGCAAAATGTGCATCCAACAAAACTTGTTAGAATGACTGTTTCAACAATTTTATGAAAACAATATGAACCATTTTGATTCAATAATTTATCATAAGCCTTTCTTCTGATTTCCTGAAACATTGAATTCCCAATCAATTTTCTGGGTGGATAATTATATTCCAATGTTCAACACCTTTCCAACGCCTACTCACATGCTCAATTCCGAGTCTTGAGCAGAAAGTTATGGCTTCATGGAGCTAGTCGGGGTCTTATAATTTGCCCTTCATTGTTTCTGTTGTTCTTCACCCTTCAAACAACTTCGTGCGCACAAGTTTCAATCTATGCTCCTGTATTTTCCATGTGCTGCAACATCACAATTAAATCATTCTTTGTGCACTTTAAAACCACTGTGTATCACTTTCTTTTCATGCCAATAACATGCACACACTTTTGTGTCGCGCGCCAATAACTATCACGCGCAGTTTTTGTTCTTTCACTATTAGTCGTTGCGCGCAATTTTTGTATCACGCACTGATATTCCACATGCATTTCACTCTATGCATTGCACCATGAAAAAGTTCAATATGCCCCCACCATGCATTAATACTCTGCGCGCACCATGACCTCAAATTCGACCAATTCCAGGTTCAAATTTTCTAGGACAGATATTAAATCAGTAATATCTCATCACTTGGATGAATTTCTCCATTTTCTCATGAATCCACCCACAAAAATTGGGGCTTTGCCCCATTTCCACCCAGTTGTTGTTACTTTTTTTCATGGACACTCTAAAACTAAAATTTGGCCACTTCGAATTAAATCCTCTATGACATTTTTCTTCAACTCAACTTTCTCGGCCCATTCAGGCTCAGTGTTGAAAATTGAAGCTTTGATACCAATTTGTAGCATCCCCGGCCTCACACCGGTCGGGACATGCCACTCCTCAGATGCCTTACTTATCTCTGAAACTGTCTTTGTAACATTCCCAACCTTCATCAGGCCAGGCCATGCTACTCCTGAACACTCTTTCATGCTCAGATACCAATTTGTAACGTCCCCGACCATTCATGTCGGGCCACACTATACCAGAGAACACATCTGTTCTCTATGAAGAACGTATTGTAACATACTTAGCATCCTAACTAAGTTATGTCTCATATAATTTTCTAAATACATGCAATTAAAACATATGCACACACATAACTCTTGTGGAAGCTTAATATATATAAAATGTAAACAGACAAATACGCTATGTAAATGCATGAATTCACATTGAAATAGAAGTAAACATATATATGCAACATATAAATGCAATACCCATAAGAATACATACATCTATAATCACGCATAGGATAAACCCATAAAAATAACATGTGAATAATAATGTAGCATGTAAATTAATCACACAATTGACACTTATCTTTGTGAGAATATCACCAACTGTGTGCAGTCCTTCCACACACCTCCCAGCCTTAGACCACATTGTTCATCACTCTCAATAGTGAGTCACCCCCGAGCTGGGACTAAAATTCACTCGGGTAAAGGGGTTCCTAACCAAGCTAAAGGCTCATGAACAATAGGAAAGACTCTGTCTCATGTGCTCACTCAACTAACAGCCTACAATCCCTCATTCCCCACATGCCTGTCCCACCCAAGGAAGTGTGCCCCTTCCTTGCTCAACAGTCCCTCGGTTGCCCCACTTCCCTTCCAGGGCTTCAGCAACAAGCCGGATAGGAAGTCTCAAAACCCTGCAGTCATAGTTCAGCACCTTCGGGAAATCAATCCCCAAATATTATCTCACTCAGAGAATTGCTCACGGGCCTGACAACCCTCCTCTTCAATATGGACAACATGTTTCTTCAATCTCGCTCCCAAGCTAACAGTTACCCAACGAAAGGCTCTGGATATGGTTTCAAGTAAAGTCATGAAGATACAAATGATAGCTTGATGGTTGCCAATGCTTTTGGATGATTGTCTATATATTTCGGTGATGGATGAATCAGGGGAAAAATGATGGTCGGACTGATGGAGAGGTCCTGAAATGAACTAAGTCCAACAATATGTATGCATGCCCCCAACTTGACACTTGTCATGTTTGAAGCTACTTTGGCCCACTTGGCTCCAACTTAGAACTTAGGATAACATAATTATCCATACTTTATTATTTAAGAAATATTAATATAGTATTCCTTAACTTAGCCCCTCCCTTTCCCTAACTAGTGGAGTTTAGTCCCCCATCTCTTTTATCGTGGTTGGTCTGCGCACAATGATGTATTTTATATTAAATATGAGATATGTACAAAAATAGGCACACTGGCCTTTAACATCTAGGCTCTTCGGCCTAATCAAAACATAAGCATCCTAGCTTATAATACTGACTCAACATCCTATAAAACATATCAGATACACAAGGTTCCCTAGCCTCTACATCGCATGCACTTAAGATGTTGCGTGCTATATCCCAGAATGTCCACACTTCCTCATTTTATTGTGCAGTACATGTGCGCACTATGCCATGAAATGTGCATACCAAAATGATATCAAATCATCTCACCAGCTTATGTACATTTGTATTTACATTTGCAATTGGGTTTGGCCTTAGAGATATTACACTCCTAGTTAAAACCCTAGCTAAGATAAGATTGTCTTGGGGAGTAAAAGGGTTTACACCCTCAAGGAAGTAGCATATCTATCTTCTTCATATTATCTTGACTCCACTAACCCTTTCTTAAAGGCACTAGACATTTACTTATTGCATGGGAGAAATAAATTGTTGCCTTGGTAAATGTACATGTTTCAAGTTTTGAAGTTGTCTCTTTTGGATAATGATATTAATGCCTTGGGGATTCCTCCTCCCTTAGGGTGTCCTCTTTCTCCTACAAATTCTTATTGTTGTAGTAAAACTAACCTACAACCATTAGGGTTTCTTTAAAATCTAACCCTAACCGCTAATATCTCACAAACTAACCCCCTAACTTTGCTAGTATAACCTACTAACCTAGGTGCATCTATTGGGATAGATTTTGACAATTTTTTATGGTCATATTTGTTGTTGTAATTCATTAAATGCTACATCCATAAGGATGGTATACTTCTGCAAAACTTTACTTTTATGACAACCATATTTATTCAGTCTTGAAGTGTTATTTTCAGTCCACATTGGTTACTATTTTTATTGTTGACATTGCTAACTAATATAGGCCTTTTACTTGCTGATTTACTAACTTTTATGTTGTTGTATTTTAGGGACAAAAAACTTAACTTGTTGATCCATTACTATACTTGGTTGTAAAAGTGTCTTTCTTGTGTCTCGGGAAGGTACAGGTGCATCGACAACTATTTCTTTACTCGGTATCCATTTACATCTATTTACTTACCATTTTCAACCATTCTATTCTTCCATTACTTGACCTTTCAGGGGACTTCTCCTTACACCTCCCTTCATCCTTCTCATTCTCCCTAGGTTCATCGAGATCACCTCCCTAGAGTGACCTAGTCAACCTTGAAGTGCAGGACCTACATCGAGGTGACATTGGGTGTAGGATTCCCAAGTTGTAGCACTTGCTTTGTGGTTGGGTTGGGATTTTCCCAACCTACAACTTGTGCTATAAAAAGGATAAATCTAGGGTTTTCCACTCACAAGCCCTAAAAATAACCTTATATGCTTTAACAATCTTAAAATAGATGAAAACAAGGGAAGGGATATCATTTGCAAGCCTTCCTAGAGTTTCAAAACAAAATTTATCCAAGGAAAACAAAATAACATGTAAATTATCACCACTTTAACAAAGTATTTACTTAATATACCATAAATAAACCATCAAACACTTGAAAAGACCACTTATTAGTCAAGTATTTGAGCATGAAAGAAACCCTAGCATGTAATCATTCACAAGAAACATGAAAAAACATCCACAAGATCAATCTCCCAAAAGTGTGCATCATTTCTCCATGATGTGTAAGAGAGTAAATAAGTGCTAGATATGATTCTCCACAAGATGAGTTATGATTTACAAATGAAGAAACCCTTATATATATATCAAACAAGCCTAGCACTTTATCTCTCTAAAATACCCTATGACATAATAAATCCATGATAAAAGGTGGATAGGTCTTTTTATCGTGCAGTTTGTATTTTAGGTCACAGACTATAGGATAGTGGACAAACTAGCATAACAAGAACCTTCCCCACCCAATGTCACCACGATGGGGAGGTTCTTTATGTTTAGGGAGGTTATCCCAGGGGAGACGTCCCTGATAACCTGAGGTTTGAAGAGGCAAAGGATACAAGGTCAAGTGTTAATATTTCCCTCCTCGCAAGTTACCACCAGTATCAGATAGTCCGACTAATCAGCCAATAAAAGAAGTGTAGGCCCTGTTGAAAACACCTGCTCGGAACAAGATAATAACAACACAATATATTTATTGCAGGCTATAACTCAAAGGGTTAGTACTTCTTTAGCTATCTGATTTAATTCAATAAGCAATGAAATAGATACAAGATGAAAGTCAATATTCTGCTATTTAGCCTATGAAAGATCATCAATTCACAAATATCTATCCAAATGACCAAGCCTACAGTATATCCAATCAACGACTTGTTCAATAAACGCTTGACGTCAACATTCAATTTCTTATTATTACACCCTTGTTGCGTCAAGATGAGATATCCACTATGACGTCAACCCTTATTTTGTTAGTAATGTTAGTTAGGGTTTTGAGTTTAGGGTTTTAGAAGATGGTTTTGTACACTAAAGGCTCAACGTTGTAAGTCTAACCAATGCCTTAGGGTTTATGGAGTCAAAAGCAAGGGCACAAAGTCTCGGGAGGATTGAAAAACTTAGAGACTGGAAGGTAGGTTTCTAAGGTGCTACAATGGCAGGGCCCTAGAATCAAAACCCTAGGGGAAGGAGGCTCACTCTAGTGTTGCTTAAGCAAGCCCTCGTGCTCCTTCCTCCTTCTCTAAATACACTTGGAAAAATGGCTAGCTCAAAGTATAAATTCAAGGGAGAAGGTGTTGCAAAGGCAAGGCCTTCAAACCCTAGAAGGTGAAACCCTAGGTGTAGTCCAACTAGGCCTAGGATGTCTCCTCTTTTCAACCTATAACTTCAACGCTAGCTTAGAAAAAAGAAAGAAAAGTGTAGCAACAACTAGGCTATGTCTTCTTTTTTCAATGGCATAAAACTATTTCTCAACATGGGGACATATAGCGATGACCTACTTGTGTGCTTTCTACCTAGGGTTTTAAAATCAACAATTTATAAGAAAATGCAAGAATACTAACCTACAACCACTCAATCAAGAAGTTTTGCAGGAAAAACACTTACATATCATGAAGAAAAGCACATGCAAAAATCTAGTGGCAAACCTTCCATGAGAGAAATGTCATAAATGCCAAGAGAAATCCTCCTCCAAGAGTAACGCCTCACCTTAAAACACCAAAAATTCCAAACTAGGGTGCAATAAATAGTATCTCACAAGAGAGTGAGTTGTGTTATTTTCAAATCAGGGAAAAACATCCTCAATATATATCAATCCATGACCTTTAAATTACAAAATAGGTCATTAAAACACCCGATAAGGCTGACTACACTGTTTTTACATTAACTGCTAGATAAATGACATAAAATGAACAAAAGGTGTGACGTCAAGCCCTTCTAAGGGAGACATTGGCCCTTTTTGGGCATATCCAGCATCCAGAAGTCATACACTATCCCTTTTAGGGCTCCTCCAATCTTCCACACGTGCCAGTAACCTCATCACACTGCCACACACTCAAGGTAACATCCAACTCTCTTAGGTGAAGTCATGTCCATCAAGAGGAAAACGTTCCATCTGAAGTGGGTGATCCCCCCTAGGCCGAGCTCAGCCAAAGTGTCCTAGTGGAACGTCCTTCTTTCTTCATGTGCAAAGGATTATCACAACATTGTCCTGTCTCTGCCATCCCAACAACCATATGATGGGCTCTTCAGCCCCATGGAGGTCTGAGCTAATCATCTCCCCATGTGTACCGGTCCACTGGTACCTGTCCATCGGGCAAGGTCCCGCACATCAAAAACTTTGCCCTCCATGGGCTCATTATTCCTCGGGATAATAGCAATGTCAATCATATTTTATCATTAAATTTATCAAATACATGCATAAAATCCCTAGCATATCCTCTAATAGCTCAAAGATATTACACTGATCTACTATACAAAGCTGAAGAAAAGGACAAGGTAACCTATTGGGCCAGTATCCATAAGAAGAGGAAAGTTT